>CAUYQG010205827.1:0-21369 GCA_963574415.1 Tarsius wallacei | reverse complement strand
ATATAAAATGGGCAAACTACATGAACAGACAATTCACAAAACAGATATGAAAAATGACTCCAATTCACGAAATAATCTTCAATTTTAGTCATAATAAGAAAAATCAAACTAAAATTATACTCTCACTAATTTTCACCTATCATAGTGGTAGATATTAAATAAAACAACACAAAATGCTGGTGAGGTTGTTCAGAAATTGGTACTCTCATATATTGTGGTAAAAATACAAACTGATACAACACATATGGAAAAATTTGATAATATCTAATTAAACTATATGTGTATTAATTCTTGACTTGACAGTTCTGCTTATAACAATTTACACTTAAGAAAAAAATCAGCCACAATATGAAAGTATATATGCACAAGTATATTAAGTGGAACATAGTTTATAAAATAATATTGGAAAATTGCCTAAATATTGGAAAATATTGGCTCTATAGGAAACAGCCTAAATGTGTGTATACCTAGGCAAATGGTTGATGAACTTTAATACATCAACACAATGAATACCATACAAGCATAAAAAGAAGAGTTTCTCTATAAACTGATATGGAGTGATTTCCAGAATACATTGTGGGGGGAGCAAATTGTTTTATCAAAAATAGAACAATAGAAAAACATACATGGATCTCCTTATCTGCGAAAAAAATGCAGAAAATGTGAAAAAAGAAGCTGATAAGATTGGTAATTTGTGGGTCATGGATGGGAATTACAAGGAAAAAATTGAGGGAATTTGGGAAGAAAGATAATGGTACCACTCTGGATATATCTTTTCTTGAAGTTCTGACTTTTGGAACTATATTATCTCTCTGACAAACACACACACATTATTGAGTGAATCTATGTATAAATAATAAGTAAATGAATAAATAAATAAATTAGCTATTTTATATATGGTTGAGAGGTAAACTATAAAATTGCATTTTAAAGTGTTTATTTCAAATTAACTGCTTAAACACACTTAAAGACTTGGAAGTTTTAGAGCAAAATGAAGCAAGCATATACCACAGGATTTAAACTGTATGCTGACAGGCTAAAGATATTTAGTAGCTTATTTTACTCAGAGACAGGCATTATCATTTCTGAAACTAATTTATTACATTCTAGGATTGAGTAAATAAGCAAATATGCTATGTATAATAGAACCAGGTCAAAGAGTTACAAATATGTCAGAAAAAAGTGACAACTATGGAAATAAGGAAAATCAATGAATCTTGCACTACAGATGTGTAAAATGTTAAGACTTGGAGAATCTGAGTGAAGAAATAATGAATTTTTTCTACTATCCTTGCAATATTTCTGTAAATTTGGAATTATACAGAAAAATTAAAAATGTTTAAATATGCTCTAAAATTGATCAGTCTTCTCCCTTGCTTCTATGTACACATACTTATTACCTACTCAATCAAATATTCACCTGTATTTACTTGTAATTTTTAAAATGAAGATTGAACTTTATTATTTTTTTGCCTCTATTGAGATGAAATATTTTTAAGCTGTCAGTTTTAAGTTTGTGGACACTCCAATTAGTCTCTAAATTTGTTCAGTTTTAATTATTTTTGACAATTACTTAAGTGATTTTATTTTGAGTCTTCTATTCTAAAAAAAATGACTTAGAGCCTATAATACTGAGTGATCTGTCACAGAAACAAAGAATTGAGTATCACATGTTCTCCCTCATAAGCCCCTGAACAATTATTGTAATACTGTAAGAAAAGGATCGTCAGTAGTGGGAAATTGCGGGGGGAGGGGGCGGGATTGGTAGTAGTGCCATTCTGGTGGAGGGGTGCACACCTCTTCAACAAGGGTACCTGCATAATGAACATTTGTATACCTAACCCTGAATCGTACCCTCTTCTTTAAAATTAAAAATTAAAAAATGGAAATGATATTTATCATGTGACTGCTTTTTCTACTCTCTCTCTCTCTCTCTCTCTCCCCCTCTCTCCCTCTCTCCCTCTCTCCCTCTTTCTCTCTCTCTCTCTCTCTCTTTTTTTTTTTTGAGTTGGAGTCTCACTCCGCTATCCAGGCTGGAGTGCAGTGGCACACTCACCGCCACCCCAGCGTCGACCTGTTGGGCTCCGGTGATCCTTCTGCCTCAGCCTTCCAAGTAGGTGGAACTACAAGTGAGCACTACCACACCCAGCTAATCTTGAATTTATTGTAGAGACGAGGTCTCGTCAAGTTGCCGGGGCTGGTCTTGAACCCGCGGGCTCAGGTAATCAGTAATCCACTTGCCTCAGCCTCCCAACATGCTGGGATTACAGGCTGAACCACTGAGCTTGGCCTCTACTCTCTTTTAACAACTGATTTCCTTAAATATGAATAGCAATAATATAAAATCAGGTTTATTCTAGAAAAATCCTGGATATATATGTATATACCATGCATATATTGATGTATGCTTGATAAGGCAAATCCAATGCTCAAATTCCCCAAATTACAGGTTTACCTAAACAAAAATTAAAGGTTTTGGTTTGTTTATATAAAATATTACAAAAGAGCTGTTGCAGCTATAGGTGCTATGCAAGATTCCAAGGTTAAAAGTTACAACTTAATCCACAGATCTGTAAACAAATAATATATACAAGGAAGTGATTTTAAATTAAAAGTTATCAGAAAAATTTCACCTAAAGATTTAGTTTTCTTGCAGCTACTGCTAAAGTCCAAAAGGTGTGATTATTATTTCTGAAAAGTGAATTCAGAGTAATTCCTGATAACCCTATCAGAATAATAACAAACTTATAATTAAAACATTAAATTTTCAAAATTGTTTAACACTATGGTTTTCAAATTCAAGATTACTGAGCCTTATCTATTATGCACAAAACACAGTGTTGGCTATAATAGAAAGTTATAAATACATAAATAAATAAAAGTTATTTCTGCTCTCAAGTAGGTATTCTGAAAAGGGGATAAGGGATGAAGGACAGTGTGAGGGCAAGTAAAAAAGATAACAAAAATTCATTTCAGAGGAAGTAACACCACTAACAAAAGAAAAGAAAAGTTGAGCTACTGAGAGCAGGGCAGAGAGATGAGGAATGATACAGAAAAGTAACAGATAAAAGTACAACTGGTTGCTGAGAATTGGGAAAGCTTTTGTAAAAATTGCATTTTAGTTGAGCATTGACAGATTTATGTGTAGTAGATACACAGTCACATATGCGAGTAGAAAAAATAGCATATAGATGCTTAGCGTCCATGAAGCACATATTGTTTGCAGGAGAATAGAGAGAAGTAAAACTGCAGAGGTAAATTAAGACAATATTGTGAAGCACCTTCTACAGAGTTCCCAAAAGATGAGGGAGATATTTTCAAAGAAAGTTTTAAACGGCAACAAAAAAAATGATTTATTAGACACAGTATTTCCTAAAATCAATTTGATAGCCATGAATTTGTGTAGGTAGGTGAAGGGAAGATCTGAGAGTCATTATTACTGGTACCAGGTCACCGTGTCCTAAACTTGCATATTCAGAGGTAATTTAAAAATGCTGCCTGCTCCAAGAGAACCTCTGATGTAGATTGTGGGACAAACACACAAAAACATATAAAACTATAGCAATGAATGGTGATGTTTAAACTGGACCCAGAAGATAGGTAAAAAATAGAAAGATAATGGAGGCAAAAAAAATGGATGCACAAAAGGAAAAGTCAAAAAGTAAGCAAGTAAGTCTATTCAGAGGATAATAAAATAATTTTTAATCAAAAGTATGGAATTTATGCACTTTATTTGCAGTAAAAAAAATATTGATTTGAGATAGTGGAAAGAAGTCGGTAGTCATCAAAGATCTTTGAGACAAAAATTAAATAAAAGTGGTATTAAAAAGAATAATCGTATAGCAGAGTAGGAATCCAAGACTGAAATCAAGAAAACAAATTAAGATTTACAATAGAAGTCTAAGTAGGAGATGATAAATACCTGAAATCGGGTCAGAAAAAGAGCAACTGAAGGTAAAATACAAATTTTAGGCAGGGCACAGTGGGTCATACCCATAATTCCTGCTCTTTGGGATGCCAAAGCAGGAGGATTGCTTGAGCCTAGGTGTTCAAGACCAGCATAGGCAACATAGTGAAATCTCATCTCTACTAAAATTCTATTTTATTTTTTAAAATTCTTTTTTTAAATTTTATTTTGTTATAGACATGTGAGGTACAAGTCAGGATTAGCTACGTAAACAGGCAGCATGCAGGTGAAGATTGGACCTTCAACTTGAACTCACTTTAGAGTAATTTCTGATAACCCTATCAGGATAATAACAAACTTGGTTTAGGACCACGTAGTTTTTGTGATGCTACGTTCCCCACTCCCTTCCTCCCCAGGCAGTCAGTGTCCAACGATTGCCAATCCCTCCTTTGTGCTAATGTGATTAGTGTTCAGGTCCCACTTATGAGTGAGAACATTTGTTATTCAGCTCGTTGTTTCTGTGACTAGATCAGTAAGTATGATGTTCTCCAACTCTATCCAATTTGCTGCAAATTCCACAATTTTGTTCTTCTTTGTGGCTATGTAATACAGATTATGTACAAATATGTACCACATTTTCTTTCTCCAATCCACTTTTGGTGGGCAGTAGAGTTGGTTTTATGTTTTCACTATTGTAGATAATGCAGCTATAAACATGCATGCGCTGGTGTCTTTTTGGTGGAACGATTTGTGTTCCTCCAGGAATATTCCCAGGAGAGTATTGCTGGATCATGTGAAAAAACGAATTTTTAGTTTTTTTAAGAAATCACCACACTGTTTTCCATAGAGGTTGAGCTAGCCTGCACTTCCACCAACAGTGTAGAAACGTCCCCTTTTTTCCCACACCCTCACCAGCATCTGTTGTTTTTTGATTTATTGATGGGAGCCATCCTTACTGGAGTTAGGTGACATCTCACTGTGTTTTTTATTTGCATGTTTCTGATGATTAGTGAGGCTGAACATTTTTTTTAATGTATCTGTGGGCTGCTTGTACATCTTCTTTTGAAAAGTGTCTATTCATGTCCTTCGCTTACTTTTTAATAGGATTGTTTGTTTTATTTTTCCTTTTGACTCCTTTGAGTTCCTTGTAGATCCTGGGTATTAGAACTTTGTCAGATATATAATTAGCAAATATTTTTTCCCATTCTGTAGATTTTCTCCCCACTCTCTGGATGGTTTATTTTGCTGCAAAAAAAAATGTTTTTCCATTTGATGAGATTCCACTTGATAATTTTAGCTTTTATGGTATTTGCTTTTGGGAATGTGATCAAGAATTGGTTGCTTACTCCAATGTGTGTCAGAGTGTTTCTTACACTTTCTTCCAGAATTCTTATAGCTTGAGGTTTGAGTTTGAGGTTTTATATTTAGGTAAATGATCTTTGTTCCATTTAGAGTTGAGTTTTGCATATGCCGACAGGTATGGGTTCTGTTTCATTCTTCTGCATGCGGTCAGCCAGCTTTCCCAGCACCATTTGCTGAATATGATCTCCTTTCCCTAGTGGTTGTTATTGTTGACTTTGTCTAAGATAATTTGGTTAAGAGATCGAGTTTTTGCTTCCGTAATCTCTGTCCTGTTCTATTGGTCTATGTGCCTATTGTTGTACCAGTAGTAGACTTTTTTAGTTACTGTAGTCTTGCAGTAAAGTTTAAAGGCTGGAAGTGTGATATCTCCCACTTTGTTTCTTTTGTTGAAGATTATTTTTGGTATTCATGTTCTTTTTTGTTTTCATAGAAATTTCTTTATTGTCATTTCCTGGTTTGAGAAAAATGATGTTGGTAATTTGGTGGGTATTGCATTGAATCTGTAGATCACCTTGGGTAGGACGGACATTTTGACAATATTGATTCTTCCAGTCCATGAACATGGAATCTTTTTATATTTGTTTGTGCTATCCTTGATTCCTTTGAGCAACGTGATTTAGTTCATGTTGTAAAGGTGGATGCCAAACTATTTATTTTTTTATGTGTGTGTGGGATTGTGTTTGTGGGATGTATTATTAATGGGATTGTGTGTTTTATTTGGCACTGTGTCTGCTTGTTGCTGGTGTATAGAAATGTCACTGTCTTTTGCATATTGATTTTGCACCTCGAGACTTTATTGAAATCACTTAGTGCAAAGAGGCTTTTGACAGACTCCCTAGGGTTTTCAAGATATACAGTCATGTCCACAAAGAAAGATAGTTTATCTTCCTCTTTTCCTATTTGGATACTCCTGACTTCCATCTCTTGCCTGATTGCTCTGGTTAGGACTTCCAATACTATGTTGAAGAGGAGGGTGACAGTGGGCATCCTTTTCTTGGTGGGAATGCTTCCAATTTCTGCCCATTGAGCAAAATGTTCATTATAAATGAACGACCAAAATGGCTGTAGGTTCATCATAGATGGCTCTTTTTACTGTTTTGAGGAATTTTCCTTCTACAACTAGGTGCACAATAATTTTTTATCAAGAAAGGATGCTTGATTTTGTCAAAGGCTTTTTCTGCATCTAATGACATAAACATATGGTTCTTGTTTTCACATCTGTTAATGTGCTGAATTACATTTGTGGTCTTGCAAATGTCAAATCATCCCTGCATCACAGTAATGAAGCCCACTTGGTAATTGTAGATGACACTTCAGATGTGTTGTTTAATCTGATTTGTTAGAATATTGTTTAGGATGTTGGCTTCATAAAATGAATTGGGGAGCATTTCATCGTTCTCAGCTGTCTGGAAATTTTTCAGTAAGTTTGGTATCAGTTCCTCCTTGTATATCTTGTAGAATTCAGCTGGGAATCTATTGGGTTCACGACTTTTTATGGTAGGTAGATTTCTTATGAGTGAGTCGATTTCCTAGATTGTTATTGGTCTGTTTAGAGTTTCAATTTCTTCTTGTTTCAACCTTGGAAGGTTGGGTAAGTTTGGGTAATGTCAGAAAGTCTTCCTTTTTTTTTTTTTTTTTTTTAGGTTTTCTAATTTATTTGCATCCAGGTTTTTATAGTAATCTCTGATAATCTTTTAGATTTATTCAGGGTCACTTATGACTTCATCTTTTGTGTTTGCAATTGTGTTTAACTGGGCTTTCTTTCTCAATCCTGCCAAGGGACAATCTTATTTATCCTTTCAAAGAACCAACTTTTGGTCTTGTTGATTCCTTCTATGATATTTTTATCTTCTATGTAGTGTAGTTAATTTTATCTTGGAGGTCTGAAGTCTTCTTCTGAGGTTAGTATTTAGGTAATCTTGCCTTTTCACCTCCTTTAGTTGTGACATTAAGTTGTTTACTTGTGATTTCTTTTCTTGATTTGTGCATGCAGTACAAGGGATTTTCCTCTCAACACTGATTTCATGGCAGCCCAGAGATTCTAATAAGATATGTTAGTGTTTTCATTTGTTTCTAGGAATCTTTTTATTCTTGTCTTGATTTCCGTGTTGACCCAGAAGTTGTTCAAGAGTATATTGTTTAGATTCCATGTCTTTGTGTGTTTTGGAGAGATCTTGTGGGTGGTGATATTTATTTTTATTCCACTGTGACCTGAGAAGATGCATGGAATTATTTCAGTCTTTTGAAATTTGCTCATGCTTGATTTATGCTTGAGAATGTGATCAATCTTGGAGTATGTTATATGTGCTGATAAGTAGAACGTGTACTCTGCATTTGTTGGGTGAAGTGTTCTGCAAATGTCTGTTGAGTCCACATGATCTAGCATCAAGTTAAAGTTCAGAATCTCCTTGTTTGTTTTTTGCCTCAATGATCTATCTAAAGCTGGTAGTGGTGTATTTCGTTCTCCTACTATGATTGTGTGAGACTCAGTGTTCTCTTTTAGTTTGCTTAGTAGTTGTCTTATAAAACCTGTTACTCCTGTGTTGAGTACATGCATGTTTAGGGTGGATATTTCTTGCTGGTGGATTGATCCTTTCATCATTATGTTCTGTCCCTCCATGTCCTTTTCAATTTTTGATGGCTTTAAATATTTCTTTGTTGAATATTACAATAGCTATGTCTGTTTTCTTCTGAATTCCATTCACCTGTAAGGTCATTTTCCAGTCTCCAATCTTGATTCCGTGTGTGTATTTTCCCGTGAGATGAGTTTCCTGGAGGAGCAGATTGTTGGATCTTGTTGGATCTTTTTTTTTTTCACTTCAGTTTCTCACTCTTTGTCTCTTTAGTGGTGTATTTAGTTCATTCACATTCAAGTTGGTTATTGACATGGATATGTGAGAGTTTAATCCCTGTCATAGTACTCCCATGGGGTTGCTTTTATTTTAACTTTTGCATTTGTTTATTTATACATTATCATTTTTGTATGTGCTCTGTGTGCTCTTTTACCTCTGTGTTTGCCTAGCTTTCATGATGTGCTTGGCTGTTATTTTTTTAATTTTGTGCTCAACACCTTTCTGAGTGTCTCCTAAAGGACTAGCCTGAAGACAGTATACTGTCTTAAGGATTGGATGCTTGGAAAGGATTTTAGTTCTCTGTCCCTGATGAAACTTAGCTTGGCTGGGTAGGAACTCTTGGTTGGAATCGTTTTTCTTTAAGAAGATTTAAAAATGGACTCCAATTCCTTCTGGCTTTGTAGTGTCATTGCAGATTAAGGGAGTGATTCTGATGGTTTTTCTCTAGTAGGGAGTGTGATATTTTTCTCTTCCTCCTTTTAGAATTTTTTTCTTTCATGTTTATCTTTTGGAGGCAAACTATTATGTGTTTTGTTGATGATCTTCTCATGTAATATCTTGCAGAAGTTTTCTGAATCTTTTACACTTAAATGTTCATCTCTCTAGCAAAACAAGGAAAGATCTCATTAATGATCTCATGGAGTATTTGTTTTCATTTTCTCATTCTACTTTGGGGATACCAATCAGGCATGGGTTTAGGTTTTTTGTTTGTTTGTTTGTTTTTTAAACAAGGCACATAGCTCTCAGATGCTTTCTTCCTTCTTTTCGAGTTTTTTAAAAATGCTTTTAACAGTCATTTTAATTCCATATTTTAGTCTTCAAGGTCTGAGATTCTTCCTCTGCTTGGTTGAGTCTTTTCTCAATACTTGTTCATTTGTTATTGATTTTGAGGATGGTGTTCTTTATTTCTGTTATTTCAGAATAGGTTTTTTTGAGGCTGGTCAACTCTGCTTTTACTTCCCTTACAATTTCTTTGAGTTTTACCTCATGTTTCTCTTGGTTCTTGTCAATTTGAGCCACTCATTCTCTGATTTCAGTGGCTATTGGATGGACTAGATTCTTATGGCAGTCTCTATTTTTTGTATCCTAGTGGTTGTTTTTGCAAGTGCCGTCTCTTGAAAATTATGAGAGGTGCTTAATTTTTCTTCTTCCTTCATTTGAGATTTGAGAATTCTCTTTACTTAATGAGAGAGGTAGGAGTTTCACCCTATGGATGGATTTTGTTACTGCCGTTTTTTGTTCTTTGTCCCCCCACTTCCCCACCACCCCCACCGCTAAATTGGATGGGTTAGATTCTCCCCCTCCTACTGCATATGATTGATGGCCTGCAATAGGGAGGAGGAATGGCTGAATCAACTTAATGCAACCAAGAATTTTTGCCCCCCTCCCCCGGCAGCATGATCTCAGCTCCTACACATGTTCAACCCATGATGGGGGAAGAGACATGGGGTGCCCAGATTTTCAGCCTGCCACTTTTTTCTCTTTATGCCCAAGGAGGTCCCTGCTGGTTGCAGAGAGTCCTATCCTTCCAAACTGTGTTCAGGGTACCTCCTTTAATTGACTGCATGACCACTCCCTGCCATACCCTACAAGAGAAGTACTGTTCTGCTTCTCCACCCGGTGCCAGCAGCAGGCACATCAGTCAGATTCTCCCTGCTGATGGTCTTCCCCTGTGGGACTTGCTCCTCCACAACACCTGGGGTCTGGCATCCACCATTGCTTTCCAATCAGATTTCTTCCCTGTGAAACTGATATTTCTCACTGCTAAGAGGAGGTGAACCAATTCAAAGCAATCACTCACCCCTCTCCTTCTCTGAACAGGTCTTCCTTTTTCTGTGCATGCCTGGTGCCCAGCAGCTGATTCAGAGTGGGAGATGGGACACCTGGAATTCCCCACCTGCTGCTTCTTTCTGGCTATGCACTCAGAGAGGCCTTTGCTGAGTTCAGATGATTAATCTATCCAAAAGTGCTCTGGGTAACTCTGCCTAACCACAACAAAATCTCTACTCTCGGTCTTGCTAGGTGAGAGTGTTGCCATCTGCTGCTCCTTGGTGGCCATCTTGGCTCCTGTCCTCATACTAAATTTTCTTTTTAATTAGCTGGGTGTGTTGGTATGTTCCTGTGGTCCTAGCTACTCAGGAGGCTGAGGCAAAAGGATCACCTTAGTCCTGGAGGTTGAGGCTGCAGTGAGCCAAGATCATACACACTCCAGCCTGGGTGAAAGAGTGAGATCCCTGAATCAAAAAAAAAAAAAAACCTAAAGGAAGTATGAAAAAAATGATCATGAAGTAGGGATTGACTCTATATTAAGGATTAGTTGAGTTGCCAGAGAGGACAAAGTAAACTTTAATCCAAGATTTAGAAGCTGTATACTTTGATAAATAATGTTATTAAAAGAAATTGGCATTAAATTAAATCTGGTCTGAGGCTGTCTCCATATTTGGGGTTCTTAAGAAATAAGCTACAATCAAAATTAGTATATGAACAAACCAAAACCTAACTTGGGAGTACATAGGCCATGCCCAAGTAGCACAAATTTCTAGGTGTAACAAATCAAGCTATTTTTGTACTTTATTTTCTTGTTCTGTCTGGCTGTTGTACACAATGCAGAGAGGAGCTTTTGAAACCTCTTCTGATTCAAAGTGCTGCCCAATTCATGAATTTTTCTATGTTCTAATACACTTTGTTAAGTTTACTTTGAGTTTTTCTTGTAACATGGGCAAGCCAAGATTGGGTATCAATTTTGGGGAGAGGATCATAAGTCTTGTTTTAAACATATGAATTTAAAATAATGGAAAGATAAACTATTAGAATCACCTAGCTATCCACAGGGCATCGGTACCATCTTTCAAGATAGAAGGGAGATGGAAGAAGGGTTCAGGAAAGAATAAGGTTGTAGATCTAGATTGGAGAGTATCTGCATAGAGGTGATGACTGAGGTGGAAATAGATTATGTCTCTAAGACAGAGATAGAAAAATATTTAGAGAACATAACATTTCTTCCTTTCTCTCTCCCTTCCTTCCCTCTGTCCTTCCTTCTTTTCTTCTTTCCTTCCTTCCTTCCTTTTGGAGACAGGTTCTTGCTCTGTTTCTCACCAGGCAGTTCACTGCAACTTTGAACTCCTAGAATCCAGTGAAACACTTACCTCAGTCTCTCAAGTAGCTGGGAGTACAAGAACATGCAACTACACCCAACCAATTAAAAAAATGTTTTGTGTAGAGATGGAGTCTCATTCTATTATTCAGATGAATCTCAAACTCCTGGCCTCCAGTGACCCTCCTGCCTTGGCCTTCTAAAATGCTGGAATTACAGGTGTATACCACCATGCCTGGCCAAAGACAGCATTTCTGAAAAATACTCTGTCTCTGTCCTAGCCATTGTTTTGTATGTGTTCAAGAATATCTAAGAGCTAATAAGGGAGTAAATCTTGAAGAGATTAGCCATTTTAAAATTCATGCTTCTAATTTGTACTTAGATCATAACTACCACCAGTTTGATGGCCCTCATAAGTATAAACAAGGTAAGGTATGCGAATGGATTTTTCTTGGTATTGTAAATATGAGTAATTTGTGTTTTGGACTTTTATTTTATTCAAGGCACTTAGATTCAACACATCTGCTTTAACATCTACTTCTCTAACAACAACTTGTAAAGTGGCAACAAGTTGATTTATATAATTTGATTATTAATTATTTTATTTTTCTCAAAATAAAAGTGACTCTATCAGAAGGAATTAAAACATGTTCTCATTATTGGAGTAAATTTTATAATTTTAGTTAACTTACTTATTTAACTATCAAATTATTAACAATTTCTTTTTAGCTTTATGATTTTCAGTAATACCGTGTATTCATCTCTTAAGAATGATGGTGCCAGAAGGTCAATATAGATAATTAGTTCTATACTCTTATCTTCTAAACTAAATTCTTTTAGATGATACATATTTATTGTGAGGGTCATAAATTTGAAAATATATCAGACTCACTCATACGCTCCTTAAAAAAAAGATTCTGTTCTGTTTCCCCAAAGGTCCTGACTCAGAAACCTGATTCAGGCAGAAGGAATCTGCATTTATCACAAGCACCATAGTTGATGCTGTTGCATCTGGTGACCCACAATCTATTAAATTCATTTATTGAATTTTCACAATTGCCTAGCATCATATGCAATGGCATAACAAATAAACCTAAATAGGTAATTTTGCTTAATCACAAACTCTGCAAATGTTTTCTGGTTTATTTGTGCAGGATAGACTTAAGTTAGATTAAAGGACTCTATGGAACATATTTTACAGACTGGCAGAGTAGAGGCCATCATCTTGTTATGCTCTCTTTTCAAAACAGACACTAAATTATCTTCATCTTTATAAGAATACTCAATCAAATTTCTTCTTCATAAAACTCATATTCTCAGTTCTTTATTAAATTTCTCAAATCTTATACTTTCACAATTACATATACATGTGTAATATTGAAAATAATACTAATCTGTTGAACAATCAATGTTCATAAGCTTATGATGTATTATAAAAGATATAGGCTGTGTTAAGATTATAAGCGTTCTCTAGTTTTAAAATATTCAATAATTACAGTGAATGGGTTGGGAAAAAAGAGATGTCTTCTAGAAGCTTTTTCCTTAAGGCTTTAAAAAATTCTTTTTAGAAATCTATTCTTTCAAAATCATACTTCTTACAATGAAAACCAAATTGAAATAGTCTCCGGCAGCTCTCTGAAGTTGTTAAGCAACTACGTGAGGAGAAGTGTGATTTCAGAGACTTGGAGAAAGTTGTATTTGACATAACCTAAATTCATTAAAAGATGCTCTGAATGGATAGTCAAAATGAACTGGCATTTGAAATTTGAAAAAAAGAGAGAGAGAGAGAGATTGAGCTAAGTTATTAAAAAATTCCATTCACACCTCTTTTAGGGGTGCAAATTTCACTCCAAATTGAAGGATGTCTATATATTTCTATATAAATGAATGATGTACTGAAGTGGTAGACAATAGATCAGTTGTGCTTGACTTCTTTCAGAGCAGCTGATATGCATCCTCAAAAACCCAAGCACAATTTGAGGTGCACATAATACTGTTGAGGACAAATCACTAGGGCCTAACCTCAATTTAGAGATTTTGAATATTTATACTGTAATCTTATCCCAGAGTCCCTAGTTACTTTGCTTCCCGAAGCTTCGAATGATGTTTATAAGAACAATATTCTTCAAGGAAAATCCCAAATTATATGGGAATCAATCAAATTATAATAGAATCAAGTCACATGTGTATGATATATTATTTTAAATTTATTATCCAGTGTTGTTATGAAAGTATATAGCCAAGCAAAACAGGAAGAGTCATTTCAGAAATTTTTGAGGCATTATATCTATGGCGTCTTAGAACTTATATTTGTTAAACACCTTTTTCATAAAAATACAATAAAAACTTAAACTCCATTCATGAAACTTAATTGGAATTTTTATTTTAAGATGTAATTACAGGATACCTAACATAACCTGTAGTAACAAACTGTAAATGTATATTCCATAGAGAATAACATATTATTTTGGAACTTTATGCTACATGCAGCTGAGAAATGTTAAGAGGTTAATAAAGAATATTAAAAATTTATACTAACCTTTAGGTATAATATAAAATATTACTTTTAAGATGACTTTAAGAGTCTTTACCTGACTGTTTAATTCCCATAAAACACTTGTTTGCATATTATCTAGGACCCAGTTTTAAAATCTATGAAATACATCTTGGATATATAAAATCATTTATCTACTTTTATAGCATAAGGTTAATGATTTACAGTGGAAAATAAGACTTTTCTCCTGGTGGTGTACTCTAACTCTACTTCCTTGATAGAAGTCTTAGTGTTTGTGTTCAGTTCTCTTCCTATTCTCTATCATAAACCTGTGTAAATATGTAGATCTCTAAACTGGCTCTTGTTCATACAGTACTGCCTTGCAGCTATGCACTCTAATTAGTCAAGGTCATTTAAATGCATTTTGCATGAAGCACCTAAAGCTCAATGTGCCATTTTGTGTATTTATCAAATTACTAATCAATATTCTACACCACAGTTACCACCGGGCATTCAGCTACCAGAGAATGCCACGTGAATTAAAATTGTCCAAGCTGTCATCTGCATAAATGAAATTAGTGTATGCCATTATTTTTCAAGGAAAAGAGCAATGGAATGTGTTTTAAATAGAATCACCATCTGTATTTTATTTAAGCTTAAAATGCTTTATTTTAACAAACCTAGTATTAAACTGGCTTCGATTTCACTTTCTTTCTCCAACATATTACCTTCACTCCATTGGTAATTTATTCCATCCTCTGTGGAGAGCTGGGATCTTATTTGCCAGCATATTTATCTTTCCTGCCACTGCACTGTCATTCATCTGCAATCTCCACAGAGAACCAGACCTGTGCAGAATTGCAATTAGGATTGATTCAACCAAATCCAGGCCACAGAACTGATGCTGACAGGGTGACCTCAAGAGGATTTAAGATACTGGGTTAGAAAAAACAAACACATGCACGTGCGTGTGCGCGCACACACGCACGCGCGCGCACACACACACACACACACAGAGAGAGAGAGAAAAAGAAACGGTAAATCCACAATTCATTGGGTTCATCATGTACTTATTATAATTTGGACCAGGATATGTTGTGTGTGTGTGTGTGTGTGTGTGTGTGTGTGTGTGTGTGTGAGAGTGTGTTTTTCAATTCTTCTACTACAGTGAAAAATAATGGCTTTGGTGCAAATGTGAAAAAGTAAAAAAAAAAAATCCTATGCAAATCTCTGTGTTGAGATTTAAACAGCAGTTTATAAAGAACAGAAACTTGATTTCCACTGAGGGTGTATATCTTAAGCTTTCTCTTCCATCTGTGTTAAAAGGAAATAGAATGCAAAGCAATACAGGTAAGGTTGCTCTGCTCTGACATCTTTGTTGTGACAACCTTTCAGCAGCTTCATCATAATCACCAAAAGAGCATCCCCTGTGTGTCAGTTAAATGGTCTAATAGAATTTCCTAAATAATTCTTGGTTCACTGGGACAGTTTTGTGGTTTCAAAAGGCAGTAGCTACAAGCACAAACAATAACCTAAGAGTTTTTCTGACCTATCATATATAACATGTCATATCAATCCTGAGTTTCTGCACTTTACATTAGGAATCATCTATTATAGATGACCTGTCCTCATCCTTGTTATAGAGTAGAAGGGAGGAAAGTTTGCCATTGGGGAATGAGTCAAACTTACTCTGTAAAGTAAAAAGGAAATTGAAAACGGATAATAACTGTAGCTGAGTAATCTTCTCTAAGTAGATTTTCTTTACGTTTTTCTCTCGGGAGACAAAATTTTGTTCTCCCAAAAGGATAATGTTGGATGGGTAAGAACAATTTGATTTAATCTATTAAGGGAAATGAGAACATCACAGAAAGCAAAACTCAATAAAGGAAAATCAAACTGAGCAAAGGGGAGGATTATGTAGTTTGGTGAATAGAATAGAGGATGAGGTGTCAAAACTCCCTCATTCTTTTTCTTCTTAACCAAGTCACTTCATGTAAAAGAAATAAAGAAAAAAAAGAAACTCCTCCTGTTCCACAGTATAGTGAGTCTGTCAAAAAAAATGTCATAATAAGCATTAAGATTTTAAGTTTCATTCTTAAAGAGGGCATTGCATTAATTTCGTGAAAGAAAGAACAGTGAGTTCTAATTCTCCCTACTTCAAGACAACATTTTTCCCTACAGTGAAAGGAACTATAAGAAACAATCTGTCCCGTTTTTTCATCCTGGGTCAAGAAAACCTGAAATGGCAACTGACTCTTTATGTGGAATTTTCAGAATTGTCCATAAGAATTCAAGAAGAAAAAGTTAAAATTTTATTCAGTAGTACTGAAGCTCTTTCAATGTGGAATTATTGAAATCTTAGTTTTCAGACTTTTACGTAAAGGACAAACTATACAACCCACATCCCTCATATTTGCAACACTTTTTGGAGAATAATGAGCTAGAATGTGCTGTGCTACTACCCATATTAATTGAAAAGAATGAGACTATTTATAATCATACTGCCTTTCATATTTTCCCATCACTAACCAGAAAAAAAGGCCTAGCAAATATGTGAAACTTTTTGTTCCTATAATTGCTCCCTTCATATCTGAAGTTGCAGGAAAAGAAGGAAAGTGTAAAGTATTGATAAGTATTCTAAGAATTCATAAAAGCAGCTGAAGAGGTATTATGACCCTACTTACAAAAGGAAATTATTTCCTGTTTCTGTTTGAAACTATTATACTGCTCTTATAAAATATTCAGAAGTTCCACTAGACATGAAATTATAGAGCAGTTATGACACTTAGGCAGTTAAAATGATTAGCAAGAAAGAAAGAAAAAATGTTCCATGAAGTATTTATGGCAGTAGAGTCACTCCACAGTCAAAGTTCCGTTCTCAGTTTTGCATCATACAAGCTGTTTCATAGCCATAAGTTGATTTGGGATCTAGTTGAGTCACATTAAACAAATTCCCAAAACATTGATTTATTCTCCTAACTGCTACCTTTTTACATAGAGAATATGGGAGATTAGATAAGAGACAGATGATAGATAGATATAAAAATGAATCAATTTGTTTTTTACAACACTGTCAATGCAAAACTAATACCTGAAAAAAAAAAACTGAACCTCGAATTATAAAGTCGGTATGTATGTGGGAAGAAACAAAAGTAGTCTAATAGTTTTGCCTACTATTCAACCTTATCATGGTAAACCTGATGTCTTTTCAATAGTACAATCAGATACAGCAGTTGAATAAATGCTGAAATGTTCTATCTCCAAAATTTCTTATTACTCAACAAAATCTTCTATCATTTAGAACACTTCCATGTAATGGACATGTTTTCATTATAGATTTTTTTTATTAATAATAGTTCAATTATTGCTTTTCTTTTTGTGAGCCTTCACATCCCTTGCAAGACTAAATAAGGAACTCTAATCTAATCCAATCACAAGTGTTAATTACTTTATAACATTTGTATGCTTCAGAAGTTTTTTTATAGGTGATTAATCCTATTCACATTATGTTGTGTTTTTATTTTTTAACTTCTGATGCATTTTTTTTAATTGTGGGGTGTTCACCCTACTAAAACCTACAGACCCCTGTGCACTGGCTGACAGCAAGTATTATCTGTGTGGATAGGATGAATAGAAAACACCATAAAAATTATATGTATCAATAATTTTAAAATAACATTTACAGTTTTATTATTGACTATAAAAGAAACTCATGATGTATACATTGAAGATATTTTCAACTGCAGATTGTAGAAAATTCAAGACAAATTGGTTTATACAATGAGTGTTTATTACTTTATATAACAAAAAATTCAGAACAACTACCATGCCAGAGTTGGTGTACTCTCTGGCTCAGTGACATCATCAAGAATCTATACATTTACATCTTTCAATTTAACTAACCTCAAGACACAAGCAATATTCTACATCATAGTGGTAAAATGGCAATAAATGGCTATAGCCCATCTTGGAAAAATATGCAACATATAAATACCCAGCCATGAAAAGACTCCATTCCCTCTTGCTTGTTATTTTGTAACAAGAATATCTTTCCCAGAGGCCTCCCTAGAATATTTATCTCACATCTCATTGACTAGTACTGAATATTATGCCTAAGTCTAAGTCAAGTTCTAGCAAGGAAAAATAAAATCAGAGTAATTGTTTTAGACAGACCCCAAATCCCTAAACTTTACTGCGCATCAGAATTACTTAGAGAAATTGCGAAAATACAGATCATAATCTCAAGAAGAAAAGGATGTGCACTTAATATGTCTATGAGGGGGTGAGATAAGTTACATTTTCATAAGTACACAGGTAATAATAACATTGTTTGCTCCCAGAATACACTTTGAGAACCACTGGTATGGTGCTTACACTGATCAGTCCTTCTAAAGAATCAAGGATTACCTTTCACATCAGAAAAATCAAATGCAGTGATCATTAAGATGAGATATGCACAAAAGTTAAGCTATATTAAGAAACATATAAACAAATTTTACCCAAGATTTGCACTTATGGAAAAAATTTGCTATGAGAAATGATACAAATTTATTGAATGTATATTAGGAAAATGCACTTTATTTTGAACTTGTGCCCAGGCTCAAACTAGGCTCTTTGGAAGTCTAGGAAATGTACATAAATAATAAATAAATAAATAAACATTATTGAAATACTTCAACTATTTTTTTCTAGTTTACAAAAAGAGAAGAATCTGCTGCAGACCATTAGTTTGTTTGTCAAAAACAATCTTGATCAACTACAGGTAGAATTTGCAATGCATTTGAGATAAGGATAGGAAGTACAGGGATACAATTAATTAAGTTTTTCCTAGACTCTATGAAGTAAATAAGAATATCCAGGTACCCGTTCCTGAATTTACAACATCCTTATATTGTAAGAATACAGAACAGAACCATCATATGGTGCTTCTCAAATTTTAATGTGCTTGTGAAGTAAGTAGGGTTTTTGTTTTTTTTTTTTAATTTTAATTTTAAATATGTGGTGTACAATTCAGGGTTAGGTATACAAATGTTCGTTATGCAGGTACCTTTGTTGATGAGGTGTGCTCCCCCTCCCCTGGTAGTTTCCCACTACTGCCAGTCCCGCTCCTGCCCTCCCCTGACAGTTTCCCACTACTACCAATTCCTTTCTTATAGTATCACGAGAGTTCCTCAAAGTACACTTATAAGTGAGAACATGTGTTACTTGGTTCTTTGTTTCAGCGATGGATCACTTAGTATTATAGGCTCTAAGTCCATTCAGGTTGCTGCAAAGTTCATAATTTTGTCCTTCTTTATGGCTGTGTAATATTCCATTGTGTATATGTACCACATTTTTTTAATCCAGTCCTTTTTCGATGGGCAGCATGGTTGGTTCCACGTTATTGCTATTGTAAATGATGCTGCAATAAACATGCACGTGTAAGTATCTTTTTCATAGAGTGATTTGAGTCAACAGGGATATTTTTAAGCTGCAGGTTATACTTTAGGATGTCTCAAGCAAGATATAAGATTTTGATTTTCTAACAAGTCCCTAGATGTTGTAGATATTGTTAGAACCAGATCTCATTTTAAGCAGTCAGGCTATACAATCAGTTTTAAATAAAAGGCTAGGCAGATCTTGCTGCTATTGGCTGTCCACAAATGAATGGTCTAGGAAACTTATAAATAGCAATGAGGAATTAGTGAATTGCTTTAAGAAAGGAACTGAAGATTGAATTAAGGAGAATTTGATAGACAGGGAGATGAGTAAAGAGAATATCTCAATAGTCCATTAAAAAGCTGATGAAATTCTGAACAAACTAACCATGAAGTTGAAGAGAAAGAAGTGCTTTATAATAGATATTTATGATGTAAAAGAAACATAAACTGGTAGATATAACTTATTATGTTTTGGGGGAGAGGGTTAGCACATGCACAAGGGAAAGCCAAAGGAAGATCTAACCAGGAATAAATGGGTTGATAAATTGGCATTCATCAAGATAAGGTACAAAGAGAGAGAGGTTGGGGGGAGGATTAGAGAGAGATGCACAATGAATTCAGCTTGAAATGTGTTGAATATTTGAAATTTGAAAAGTACATATAATCAGGGGAGAATTGTATGGCTTGGTTTGAAGCCAAACTGAGATCAAAATTTTGAAAGGGTCTATAAGTGATAGTTCAAGCCATTGTGGTAAGATTATCCAAGCAAGAAGAAGGGGGAAAAAAAAGATCAGAATAAAATCATAATCAATATTAGCATTTAAGGGACCTATTGAAAAAAATAATCTGACAAAACAGAATAGGAAAAAAGTGATTAGAGAAGTGAGGAGTACTGAAATGCAAGGGTGGCAATTATTTCAAAGAGTACTCAAAGGTCTCTAGTAAGATAAGCACTGATTATAACTCACTTATGTGGCTATTTAAAAATCACCAGTAACCTCAGCAGAGAAATCAAGAAATTGAATAAAAAGGATAAAGAATTTAAGTTTTAAAAAATAAGATATAATACAGTTAGTATGAAAAAATATAGTGGGAATTATATATGGCTTCTTCAGAGAAAAGCAATATGTGGTGGGAACCTCATAGATAAACTCAAGGGAAATATTTAATCTAGTTCAAATTTTCAGGAGGAAGAAATTTTGCTAACAGTTCCACATTATCGGATACTTACATTTACATTTGAAAGTGTGTCAAACAGAAAAAAACAACCCACAAACGCCAAGAAGATTTTTTTTTATAAGTCCACTGAGCTAAAACTTTTCATGAATAAAGTCTGAGACAAGCAGCACAAGCAGAAGACACAGCAACTTGGTTTAAAAAATATTGTGAAATAATAACAGCCTCAGGAAAGTGGCAAATTGGTTTATATTTCAGATAAGAAACAAAGACAGAAGCAGAAGAAAACTTCACTCTGAAAATGAGACAGTAGGTCTAAGTACCTGCCAAATGATTTTGATTCAGACATGGAGAAAAGTATTAAGCAAGGTAAGGTACATCAGAGCACTTGCTATTAAATGTGGTTCAAGAACTCCATGGAATGTAATGTGTATTTAGAAAGAGCACCAAGTGTTCAGGATACCGACAGAGTAATGTCATTCTGCTATCAGGAATAGAACAAGCAAGGACACGTTAGGACCAACTGTCCAAGAATAAGAAGACAAATGAGCCAAACCAATCTCAAAGACCCAGAATTAAAATTTAAAATAGAAAACCTGAATGTTTAACATTGGCTTAGTAAAATACATGCAAGTGGGAATAGGAGACCAGACTAAGAAAAATGGAAGACAGTCAAATAGTTTCCACAGAAAACAATGTTGGATTCAGAGACTAGAGCAATGGAAAACTGAAATTGGCCAGGAGTAACTCAAAGCAGAGTTTGACTTTCTTGAAAAAATATAATTCCACTCCATGCGTATAAATAATAGTTTCTGTTTTGGAAAAATATCTAAGGAAATTAATGACAGAGAAGAAAAGCAGAGAACTATAAATACTCAGCAATCTTTACAAAAGTTTAAAAAATAGATGTAGAAAATAGTAGAGTGATAGAAATAAAAGAGATATTCCAACTCTACAAAAAAATTCTGTAGTTTATAAACCAAAATCAGGAGCATGTAACATAGATTAAAATCAAAGATGACCAGAGAAACTGCCCTCATAATTAAAGGAAGAAATGGAGAAAT
>CAUYQG010205823.1:0-14371 GCA_963574415.1 Tarsius wallacei | reverse complement strand
TCAAGGAAAGCCACACGTCTTTATTAACCACAGTTAAATGCGTTTGGGAATTCAGCCCCTGCTCTCACAGCTGTTAGCACAGGCCACTACCTGGAGCGGGGCATGGCTCTTGGCCAGGGTGGTCACTCACATAGAAGCCATGCTCTTGTATCGCCCGATAGAGCGTGAGGTACTTGGATGCCAGCCTTGTCCTCGGGACCACGTATCTCTCAGTGAACTCACTCTTGTCCAGTGGCTCTTTGCCTTCTGTTGTCAGAATGCAGTTAATGAACATGAGGGTGTAACTGTAGCAGTTGTGGTGGTCTTCTTCATACCTTACAGGATAGGGACATTGGGAAGAGAAGATTGAGCTTAAAAGACTGCTCAGGAAAAGGCTGGGAAGCTGCCGAAATGACTTTCCTAATGGGTGCCTCAGCCAGCGAGGCCCCATGTGTGCTGCCCCAAGTGGTTATGAAGATTCCAAAGGTGCAATTTTCGGGATGACTGGCAGCTTGGGCCATTTCTACTTACTGCTTAAGGATAGGGTATTCGCCAAACTCAGCCTGTAATCCCAGCACTTTGGGAGGCCGAGACAAGTGGATTGCCTGAGCCTGCAGGTTCGAGACCAGCCTGGGCAACTTGGCAAGACCTCATCTCTACAATAAATCAAAAAATTAGCCAGACGTGGTAGCGCGCGCCTGTAGTTCCAGCTATTTGGAAGGCTGAGGCAGAAGGATCACCGGAGCCCAGCAGGTTGACACTGGGGTGGCCAGAGCCTAGTACTGCACTCCAGCCTTGTTGCACTCCAGCCTGGGCGTCAGAGTGAGACTCCAACTCAAAAAAAAAAAACTTTCAGAAACTTACCTAAAGAAAAATCACAAATATGAAGATAGGGTGTTACTATTTGACAGGGTGTGGTGGCTCATGCCTGTAATCCAGCACCTTGGGAGGTAGAGGTGAGAGGATTGCATGAGCCCATGGATTTGAAACCAACCTGGGCAACTTGGCGAGACCTCATCTCTACAATAAATCAAAAAATTAGCCAAGCATGGTGGCACGCATCTGTAGTTCCAGATACTTGGAAGGATGAGGCAGAAAGATCACCTGAGCCCAGCAGGTTGAGGCTGCAGTGGCCGTGAGCATGCCATTGCACTCCAGCCTGGGTGACAGAGTGAGACTCTGACTCAAAAAGAAAAAAGAAGATAGGGGACTCACCCAGATATTCAGAGTGGTGGTGACTTAGTTGCATTGAACTGCCAATTTGGGGAGTTTAATTTAAATGGAATTCTGGATTTTAGATGTAGAATTTCATAGCTAAGTTTCATTATATCCCATAGTGTCTAAGCTTATTTCAAGCTGGCACAAGCTCACGCTTGTAATCCTCTAGCACTTTGAGGCCGAATGAGAGGACTGCCTGAGCCCAGGCATTTGAGACCAGCCTGGGCAACATGGCAAGACCTTATCTCTACAATAAATCAAAAAACTAGCCAGGCATGGTGGCATGCCCCTGTAGTTCCAGCTCCTTGGAAGGCTGAGGCAGAAGGATCGCCGGAGCCCAGCAGGTCGAGGCTGCGGAAGCTGTGATTGTGCCACTGCACTCCAGCCTGGGCAACAGTGAGACTGACTCAGAAATAAAGAAATATACTTATTTCAAGGGAAAGCTCAACATGATTTTTTGTTTGTTTGTTATATATTTCTAAAGACACAGGGTTTCACTGTGTTGCCCAGACTGGTCTAGAGCTCCTGGGGTCAAGTGATCCTCCCGCCTCAGACTCCCAAGTAGCTAGGATCACAGGTGTGCACCATGGCACCCAGCCCTGCAAAGCTCAAAAAACAATTTAAATACGCAAATATGCTATACATCTCCTAAAATATTGAGAGAGTGAGGAATTGAGAAATTCCAAAATTGCTATTTAAAAAAAGAAGCTTGGAAATATTTTTACATTTTGGACATCGTTTTTTAAAAAAACAAAACCAAACCCTATTTTAAGAGACTATCATATTGTGAGTTTTGCTCTACTTGTGAAAAATACCCTAGTCACATAGCTAAAATACCTGGATAGAGTATAGGATCTCTCTAGTTCTTTTGCCTCCCAAAATGCTGTGATTTGTTCTATAAATGTGTGCCGACCCACATCGGCAGAAAGCCTAAAGTATACCCCGTTTAAATTCTGTTACAGGTGCTAATATCTCAGCATGGGTCCAGCATACAACTAAATGCAGCTGAGTCCTCTGTGAGGCGAGACCACACAGGGATCAGCGAGGGAGTAGTCTTTGCAGCCACATACCTGTGAGGCAGCCAGGTCCCCAAGCTGGAGAAGTCTTCCAGGTACTTGTCCCATTGGTCCATCAGTCCGTACATGTTGGGCTGCAGTAACGGGATGCTGATGCTCTGCTCCCACCCAGTTTTGTCTCGCTGGACGCCATGTACGTTGTAATTATACACAACTCCTGCGAACCAAACCAAAGCCACGCAGAGAGGCTTAAGGGAAAACGCACCTCTGCAAAAAAACGGGGCATCAGAAAATAACAGCAGCCCCTTTGGTAACTTTACCTAATAAAATCCAGGTGGCGCTCTCCTGTTACCGCCAGAGAACAACAAACAATGGGCTGGTGAGCATTCTAGAATCTCCTTCCATCCTTCTAAAGAGATTTAGGTACAGCCTTGTCTGGAGTCAGGGAGGAGTTTATGTAGCCCCCCCAGGTATCAGCAAAGCATTTCCTTCAGGGACCTACGATCTTGCTCTACCTGCTGGTCTGGGCCATAAAGTTGCCCCCAAGAAGTGGAAACAGTAATAGGTGCCAGGATAACCACCTCCCAAATATTTATTTACAAAGTGGTCAATCTTGTTTCCTTGAATCAGCAATACACTTCTACCCTTAAAGATTAGTGGTAAATTTGGCAGTTAATTTGGGTAAATCTGAGTTCAAAGGTTAGTCCTGAGTTTCTGGTCAAAGTGTTAATTTCTCTTGCCTGCAGAGGATAAAGAAAGGCTTTGATCAGACTTCACCTGTGAGGCCTGCGATAGGAGTGTCACCTGGCTCGCCATTCCCAGGCCATAACTTCCTACAAGTGGCTCCACCCAGACCCTTTTCCTGCAGACAAGAAAGCTTCTGGTCTCCGAAGGCTGCAAGCTCTACCCTCAGAGCTAAATCTAGCCAAAAGAATTATTTTTGTGCCAGGCGCGGTGGCTCAAGTCTGTAATCCCAGCACTTTGGGAAGCTGAGGTGAGAGGACTGCCTGAGCCCAGGGGTCTGAGGCCAGCTTGGGCAACTTGGGGAGACCTGGTCTCTACAGTAAATCAAAAAGTAAGCCAGGTAGGGTAGCACACGCCTGTAGTTCTGGCTACTTGGAAGGCTGAGGTGGAAGGATCGCCTGAGCCCAGCAGGTAGACACTGGGGTGGTCGTGAGCATGTCACTGCACTCTAGCCTGGGCGACAGAGTGAGACTCTGACTCAAAAAAAAATTTTGTTTTTAACTTTTTTTTTTAGAGACAGGATCTGGCTCTGTCCCCCAGGCTAGGAATGTAGCAGGCAATCCTAGCTCACTGCAGGCTTGAATTCCTGAGCTCACGGGATCCCCCCAAGTAGCTAGGACTACAGGCATTGTAGACCACACTGTTAGGGTATGGATAGGGCGAGGGTGGATGGAGAGGCAAGGGGAGGCTCAGCACCAGTAACCCAGAGATCCGAGTAATGCAAAGAATTGCAACACACAAAGAGGCAAAGAAAGAAAAGTTTATTTAAAAGTAAGTTAGAGAGAGAAGGAGAAGGGAGGGAGAAGATTCACCTCCCCAAGGTGGGGGAGGGAGCCAAAGCCAGGAAGCGTGGCAACAGCCATAGCTCCAAGAGCACACGGCCACACCAGAGTCTAGCAGGGCAATGGCCACTGGCTGCTTGTGGTTGAGTCCTTTTAACCATTCCCCTTGATGGGGGGAAGATCATTAAGGTGATTGGGTGGTGGTCTGCTCACGTCATCACAAAGGGGCAGGCAAGCACAGGTACTGATATAGTCAGGTGATAGACAATAGGCAGATGGGTGGGTTAGTCACATGATTGTTGTTGCCATGGTGGGGTTTAATCTGAGTCATCTAGGTCACAAAGGGCTGATTAGGTTACCTTGGGGAGTTTGGGCCTGGAGGGGTTTTCTCCAGTAAGAAACTTGTTAGACATTTGCAATTCACAAATTCCTTGACCAAAGGTGGTGGTAGTCACTTTTATTTCTTTGGCCAGCCAAAGGGTGATCTTTGATCTTCAGCCTTGACAAGGAACCTAAAAGTTGACTAGAGATTATTATGCTAAACCATGAATTGAAAGGTTGGGCTGTCCTAGTCTTGCATCTGGTGGAGATTTGCTGAGGAGGGATGGGATAGGCTGCTGCTTGTCCTGCAGTAGAATGTCTGAATGCTCTCTAATGGTTATGCTGAGGCAAAAAGACTAAGAATAAGCTAAGTTTCTTCCAGGTTTCTATAGGTACCACCTTTCACACACCTGGTTAATTTTTGTGTTTTTCATAGAGATGGGGTCTTGCTGAGTGTTGCTAGGCTGGTCTAGAACTCCTGGTCTTATGTGACCCTCCTACCACGACTTCCCAAAGTGCTGGGATTATAGGCGTGAGCCATGGTGCCCTACAAATCTGCTCTTTTTTTTTTTTTTTTTTTTTAAAGCAAACGACTGCAGTCCCCACAACATCCTCTAAGGTACTATAGCCCCGTTTTATTCCTGAAGTTCCTGCCAAGCCCCTGAACACCCTGGAGTATAAGGACCAGGTAAACTGCGCGTGCAAATGACTGAGGCATCTCAGTTATTTTGAGGTTTATTTTGTCAAGGTTTAGGACATGTCTGGGAAAAAGAAACACAAACCACAGTCGTGTCGGTGATCAGAGCTTTTTTCCGCGGATTTTGGTGAGTTCAGTATTTAAAAGGAAAAGAGCAGGCAGGAGGGGAAGGAGGCAAAAAAGTGGGTGGAAGTTAGGCAGAAGAGCACATTCTACTGAAGGCTTTGAATAGTCTCGGTGAATTTACATTTTACACACAAAAGAGGAGGTAGAGGAACAGTGAATGATGTGTTCCTCTCAAAATAGGTAGGGCTACATTTCACATAGGATAAACACAGAGTAGACAAAGATCCTACATAACTCTGCTTCAGGGCTTGTCCAAGGTGGGGGGGTGATATGTGTTCTGGAAGACTTCAGGGCCCACTAGGAATTTTGTGAGCAGCTTGTGGGGGGGTGATGACAGATGGGACACATGAGGCATGTAGCCCTCCACTGAGGCAGCCATCCCTCTGGGAACAAAAGGAGGAAAGTTTTGTGGGTGTGTGACTCAGTTCTCAAGCTCAACTTACCTTCCCCCTGGCATTGAGTTTGAGGTCCTAAGATCCTGGTTTTTTTCCTCTCTTTTTCTTTTTTTTTTGAGTTGGAGTCTCACTCTTGTCGGCCAGGCTGGAACGCAGTGGCACACTCATGGCCACCCCAGAGTCAACCTGCTGGGCTCCAGCGATCCTTCCACCTCAGCCTTCCAAGTAGGCAGAACTACAGGCGTGCACTACCACACCCAGCTAATTTTTGATTTATTGTAGAGACGAGGTTTTGCCAAGTTGCCCGGGCTGGTCTTGAACCCATGGGCTCACGCAATCCACTTGCCTCAGCCTCCCAAAGTGCTAGGATTACAGGCTGAGCCACCGAGCCCGGTCAAGATCCTGTTTTCTTTCACAAGCTAGTGGTACTGGACTGAGTATAGGATTGGGGAATCAGAGGGCTTGTGTACAGTCTGATTTGAACACAAGATATAAGACCTTTGATAATTCAGTCTCTCTGGACAACTATCTCTTTCTCCCCTAAAAAAAAAAATCCAACAAAAAATTTTCAGGTTTGTGAGGCTCCTGGCTAAGAAAACATTAAGGAGCTTTCAAATATTAATATTGTTAGTAGCAATAATCTGCCATAAAGTCAAGTATTTCTCATTTTGGGGGATAGCGGTGCCCACCTCCATGATGCAGCAAGAGAACCCAGTGAATGATGGAATCACTAATTAAATGTTGCCATTGTAAACCAAAAATAAAATCTCAAGCCCTCCAACCAACTGAACGAACTCCCTCTGGTCAAGGAAAGCCTGAAAAACTAAACTCCAGGCCATCAGGATGAAACTGTCTCTATAACATTACTAATAATATCAAGCCACAGGGTAAAAGCCATAAAAAAAAGACCTGAAAGGACCAAGGTGTAGTCAATATAGCCAATGAGCAGCCATTTTAACATTGCTTAGCTTTGCCATGTTTTTCTAGCAGTTCACTTTAATTTACCCTCTAATCACTAGCCAAGGACAGAGGGTTTCTCAGAGGTAGTTGTTGATAATTGCTTTACAACCATTCCAAGTATTTGCATGAGAAGCAAGTTAAACTAATCAGCCCTTGGTGACCTCCATGACACAGATAGACCCAAGAACATGGCAACAATCTTAACTAACCCGCCATCTGCCTGCTGTCCATCATTGTAATGTCAGTACTTGTGCTTAGCTGTCCCCATTGTGATGATGTGAAGCAGACCACCACCCAATCACCTTAATGACCTGCCCCCATCAAAGGAAAGGCTTAAAACCATTCAACTTACGCCTGTGATCCCAGCACTTTGGGAGGCAGAGGTGAGAAGATTGCCTGAGCCCAGGGGTTCGAGACTAGCCTGGGCAACATGGTGAGACCTTGTCTCTACATTAAATCAAAAAAATTAGCTGGGCATGGTGGTGTGCACCTGTGGTTTCCGCTTCTTAGAAGGCTGAGGCGAAGGATCACCTGAGCCCAGCAGGTTGAGGCTGTGGTGGCTGTGAGTGTGCCACTGCCCTCCAGTCTGGGTGACAGAGTAAGACTCCGACTCAAAACAACAACAACAACAACAACAAAAAGCATTCAACCTCAAACAGCCATTTGCCATTGCTTTGCTAAGCTCTGGTCTAGCCATGTAGCTCTTTGAGCTATGGCTGCCATTGTTTTCTTAAGCTTTGGCACCCAGCCCTTTCCTGGGGAGATGGATCTCCTCTCTCTCTCTAATTTACTTTCTAAATAAATATATTTTTCAATCTAACTTCTATGCAATTATTTGCATCTTTTGTGCAGCACTGGATCACAGACCCACCCCCAGTCTGGTCTGACCTAATATTTTAGAGGCATCACTGGGATTTTTGACCTAATAAGACTCAAGCCCTGAAAAGTTTCAGCTGTGGTTAGAACCTAACAAACCAGCCAGACTCAGTGGCTCAGCCTGTAATCCCATGCTTTAGGAGGCTGAGGTGAGTGGATTGCCTGAGCCCGCGGGTTTGAGACCCGCCCAGGCAACTTGGCGAGACCTCATCTCTACAATAAATCAAAAAATCAGCCGGGCACGGTAGCGCGTGCCTGTAATTCCGGCCACTTGGAAGGCTGAGGCAGAAGGATCGCCGGAGCCCAGCAGGTCGAGGCTGCGGTGGCCGGGAGCGGCCACTGCACTCCAGTCTGGGCGACAGAGTGAGACTCCCACTCAAAAAAAAAAAAAAAAAAAGTAACAAACCTGTTGTCTCTAAATTAGCTTTCATGCCAGTAGAGAGTAATTGATTATATCATGCCCAGAAGCTGCCCCTCAAGGCTGATTAAACAGACTTTCCCTTAAACAATGGGCCTAAGTCTCCAGAGATGCAAAAATGGAGGTTGAAGAACAGAAATGTCTCCAATCTCCAGGGACCTCCTTTCCCCATACCTTCCTCCTAAAACACTTCTATAGTGGCTCTCTGCTCAGGACCTAGTAGCTAATGGTTGTGGAATTTGCTGTATAGGTAGCAACTACTGTAAAATTTAGGAATGGTATTTGAGATATTTTGCAGACTTGATACACTGGCAGACCTGAGGCTCCACGCGGGCCCAGAACAGATACCAGGAAGCAGCCTCCACTGGCCCTGTGATGACCCCTGTCAGAAATTAACTTTGCAACATGAAGAGTTTTGACACTCCCATGATATCATCAATCAGTCAGCAGTCCCTAGCCCCCTGCCTGCCAAATTCTCTCTAAAAACCCGGGCCTCAGCCGGGCTCGGTGGCTCAGCCTGTAATCCCGCGCCTTGGGAGGCTGAGATGAGTGGATTGCTTGAGCCCACGGGTTCGAGACCTGCCCGGGCAACTTGGCGAGACCTCATCTCTACAATAAATCAAAAACTTAGCCGGGCGTGGTAGCGCACGCCTGTAGATTCAGCTGTTGGAAGGCTGAGGCGGAAGGATCGCCGGAGCCCAGCAGGTCGAGGCTGCGGTGGCCGGGAGCGGCCACTGCACTCCAGTCTGGATGACAGAGTGAGACTCCAACTCAAAAAAATAAAAAAATAAAAAATAAAAATAAACAACAACAACAACAACAAACCCGGGCCTCTGAATTTTTAGGAGGTACATTTGAGTAATCTCTCCCATCCTTCTCGCTTAGATGCTTTGCAATGTTAAACTATTTCTCTAAATGTAATGGCTGTATCCATTTTGGTTTTTCTGGGCAGTGGCCATAAGAACCCAGTCAGGCTGTAACAAGAGAATAGACAAGCCTCATTATACCCTCTCCCTGTGGAGTTTAAGATCATAAGACTAACAAAAGAGACTCTGTAGCAATGAAATCCCAAATTCCAACCTCTGGTCTAGCATCACATGATAGATAGCAGGCTCTAAAGGAAAGAAAAATACCCCAAAATATGTTTCTTTGACATACTTTAAGTGACCCTGCAAAGCTGTCTCTTGGGGAAATTTGTATCTGTAGAGAACACATTTTAAGACATTTATCGGCAACTGTGTGCAGTGGCTCATGCCTATAATCCCAGCACTTTGGGAGGCCAAGGTGAGAGAATTGCCTGAGCCCTCAGGTTTGAGACCAGCCTGGGCAACTTAGTAAGACTTCATCTCTACAATAAATCAAAAAATTAACCAGGCATGGTGGTACATGCCTATAGTCCCAGCTACTTGGGAGAATGAGGTGGAAGGATCGCCTGAGCCCAGCAGGTTGAGGCTGTGGTGGCTATGAGTGTGAAACTGCACTTCAGCCGGGGTGACAGAGTGAGACTCTGACTCAAAAAAAAAAAAAGGACATTTATCACCTATTGTCTCTGAAGCGTGCTGCTTAGAGTCATTACTACAAATTAAGAACCATGACTTCCATAACTCCCTTATCTTAACTCAAGTATTTCTTTTACTGATTTCAATTTCTTTGGGCAGAGTTTAACTCTACCAATTGCCAATCAGATAATCTTTGAATTCACCTGTGACCTGTAAGTTCCTCCTGCCTCCACCCCTCCTCGAGAGATGTCCCTCCTTTTCAGGCCCAATCAGTGTAAACCTCACATGTACTTTGTTTTGCTTGTAACTTTTGTCTCCCTAAAAATGTGTGAAACCAAGCTTTAATTCAACCATTTTGGGCACATGTCCTCAGGACCTCTTGGGACTGTGCCACAGGCCTAGGTCACTCACATTTGGCTCAGAATAAACCTCTTTAAATATTGCACAGAGTTTGGTATCTTTATCAGCACTATGATCCCATCTCTAGAATTACCGTTCTCCTCTAAAAGGGTATTGCAGGGGTTTTGTTAAATTTTTTAAAAAGTATATAAAAAAAGCACTTACCATTTGTGTTAGTTATTCCAACATGAAGATCAGACCTTCCATCATACTCCCTGAAAGAAACAAGTATTTTTTTCCTTCGTTTGTATGTATTTGGAATGAAAGTTGGTATTTAAAGTAGAAAGGGAGTTATGGGCCTCCCCTCTTGTCTGGTGCCAGCTCTTGCCATTAGCATCCAGGTTATTAGAAGCCCTGTTGGAGCTGGTTACATGAAGAGTACAGTAGAGGCAGAAAATACTCCCCTCCCCCCACAAATCTAGATGTTCTCAAAACTCCAATACTAAAGTACTCTATGCTACTACAGATATTCAGCCTAACACCTGGCTCCAGGGGCCCATCTGGAGGTCAGCTGTTGCAGGAGCTCCTCCTCATTCTTCCTTATGACAGCCTGTTTCTCTGGCTGATGTGGGTGGGAGGATCCTGAGAGCACCTCCGTGGACCTCAACCTTCAAAACTAAAATAGCAGCCATGCCTACTTCTCCTGGACAGCCCTTGTTTTCTGAAATTCTTCTTCACTCAAATCTGTTCATTAATTGTGTAACTGCACATAACTGAATCTTCACATACAATTCCAGGCCATCACTCACTAGCCCTGGGACATTGGTCATGTTGCGTTCTCTAATCTCAGTTTCCTCATCTATGGTAGTAAGAACAAAATGCCTAGTGAGTACTTGCCCCAAATACGTGTCAAATAAATCAGAGGCAATTTTTCAATGCCACAGTTTCTTTGTCAGACCACAGCTCTGGATATTTTGTTCCTCCTTAAGCAGTCCCAGGCTTTAAAACGGCCAAGGACACAAATGACTGTCCCACCTTCAGAGCAATTCCCCTGGGTCATCTTGTTACAGTCACTTTGAATTTTCTGAGACCCTGTGGGTTCAGAGGCCGAGAATGAAGCTGGGATAAATAGTAACAATCTTGGGGGCTGACAGCAGTACTGCAAGTGTGAGTGCTACCCCAGGTGGCTCCCTGAGTGCATGGCTACACTCTGCTCCCCAGACAAATCCTAGGAATTTCCTCCCTCCTTTTTTTTTCTTTTTTTTTTTTTGAGTTGGAGTCTCACTCAGTTGTCCAGACTGGAGTGCAGTGGTCACTCCCAGCCACCGCACTCTCGACCTGCTGGGCTCCGGCGATCCTTCTGCCTCAGCCTTCCAAGTAGCTGGAACTACAGGCGTGGGCTACCACGCCCAGCTAATTTTTTGATTTATTGTAGAGATGAGGTCTCACCAAGTTGGTCTCAAACCCGCGGGCTCAGGCAATCCACTCACCTCGGCCTCCCAAAGCGCGGGATTACAGGCTGAGCCACTGAGCCCGGCCTCTCCTTTTTTTTCTTTCTCAGCTATTTCTCAGTCATACAGTAGATGCTTATTGGGTGTCAACTCTGAGCCTGTCACTTTAAGAGAAGGGCTAGTGACACCACAGGAGATCAGATAAGATCTCTGACCTCCTGGATTTACTCACTTCTAGGGAAGACTGTTTTGTTTTTTGTTTTTTGTTTTTTTTGAGCTGGAATCTCACTCTGTCACCCAGACTGGAGTGCAGTGTCTGCTCCCAGCCACTGCAGCCTCGACCTGCTGGGTTCCGGCGATCCTTCCGCCTCAGCCTTCCAAGTAGCTGGAACTACAGGCATGCGCTACCACGCTCGCCTGGGGAAGACTGGTTAATAAGTTTTGAGTAGATTGATAAGTATTGTGAAGAGAAAAAATGGTGGAATTCTACAGAAGCATATGGGCAGGGCCACTGCCACCCCTCTGTCATGTAATACCTTTGTACAAATTAGGAAAAGGTGCTCCTTCCTCCTGTAGTTGCAACTCTGCACAGAATGCTTGGCTGGGTAAGTGGAGTTTAGGCTGTTTCTGCACCCATCACTCCTTGGTCAGGTGACTTTGTACTGTCCACAACCTGCACAGCTGTATGTAGTAGCCCTGAGGGATTCTAACCTAGTTAGATCAGAGCCTGGGTGATCCCTTTGGGTCACTGCTGGTTCTCTTTTGCCAAGTACGTGAAATCGATTCAAGGTGAGTTGAAGAAATCAGTACTGAGGGTTTGGGAAATTTGGATGAGAGGGAAGAAAATAGTTTGGGACTTGGCCTTAGAGGGGCAGGGGCTACCTTGGGGTTTCTTCATATCCTGACCTGAGCTCCTAAAAGGATAGGAGGATGCCATGACATATAGCCTGTTTTAACACCATCATTTCTCTTCTGCTCCCACCATTTAACACCAGGCCTGTCAGTATCACCACCACATCATAGAATAAATGAATGCTTATTAAGGGCCAGTTTGAAAGCCTATCATGCCGTGTTGTTTCTTGAGTAGGACTGTGGTTTGTGTTCACTGCAACAGCCCTAGCATTTCCCACACAGAGCTTGCTCAGTAAGGATTTGATAAATGAACCAGTGTTACGGGAAAGGAATTCCGAATTCTGACCACTTCATTCCAAAGCTTTTAGAATCCAGCCAGTTAGTGACTCCAAGTTAGCATGAATGAGGGGCTCTTATTGCAAGAGCTTAGGCCGGACTCAGTGGCTCAAACCTGCAATTCCAGCACTTTGGGAGGCAGAAGCTAGAGGACTGCCTGAGCCCAGGGGTTCGAGACCTGCCTGGGCAACTTGGCGAGACCTCGTCTCTACAATACATTAAAAAAAAAATTAGCCGTTCATGGTAGCACGCGCCCGTAGTTCCAGCTACTTGGAGGGCTGAGGCGGAAGGATTGCCTGAGCCCACCAGGTCGAGGCTGCAGTGACCGTCAGCATGCCACTCACTGCACTCCAGCCTGGGCGACAGTGAGACTCCAACTCAAAATAAATAAATAAATAAAATAAAAGAACTTGGGCCTTGTGGTTCTGGTTAGGCCCAAATGAAAGTTCTGGCAGGCTCTAGAGTTAGGGTCTGACGTGAACATGAAAAGAACAGGATGAAGCCGGGCTCGGTGGCTCAGCCTGTAATCCCGCGCCTTTGGGTGGCTGAGGTGAGTGGATTGCCTGAGCCCGCGGGTTCGAGACCCGCCTGGGCAAGCGAGACCTCATCTCTACAATAAATCAAAAAAAAAAAATTAGCCGGGTGTGGTAGTGGGTGCCTGTAGTTCCAGCTACTTGGAAGGCTGAGGTGGAAGGATCGCCGGAGCCCAGCAGGTCGAGGCTGCAGTGGCCGGGAGCAGCCGCTGCACTCCAGTCTGGGCGACAGAGTGAGACTCCAACTCAAAAAAAAAAGAACAGGATGGGAAGGAGCATGTTGGTAAAATATCATAACTGATGCTTGGACCAGGTTAATGAGGGGACCCCAAGAAAACCAGAATTATCTTTTGGAGGGTGGGCCCTTTGTAGTAGAGGCTTCCCCTGCTAGGTAAGTGTTCTAGAAACCCATCGGCATCAGTGAACCAGCTAGCATTGTTGTGAGAGGCTGTGCTCAGCTTCAATGAAAATTTTTGTGGAGATTTTTTCAGCGCATTTGCCCATTACATGATAAGTGATTTACATGAACAACCTGCCCATACCACATCAAGCATTCAGCAGTGTTTGACCAAAAACAGCATGACCCCAGTGCCCCACCCTCCCTACTCACCCGATTTTTTTGTTTCCCAACAACAACAACAAAATCCTCCAAGGGAAACATTTTGCTGATGTGGAAGAAATGGAGCAACCTACTGGGCTCAGGTGATCCTTCCACCTCCAAGTAGTTGGAACTACAGGCATGTGCCACCATACCTGGCTAATTTTTTTATTTATTGTAGAGACAAGGTCTTGCCAAATTGCCCAGGCTTGTCTCGAATGCCTGGACGCAAGCAATCCTCTTGCCTCCACCTCCCAGTGTGCTAGGATTACAGGTGTGAGCCACTGCACCCACCTTTTGAATGATCAAAGCCAGGTTGTGTTTACAATGGAAATAGACCAGCTCTAGTCATTAATTTGCTTCCATATAAAATAGTCTGTAAGTGCCAGTTCTTCAGGCTCTGTAGACTGTACATGTTTATCTCACTATCTGGCAGCACACGAAATGGCAGTAAATGTATTATTCTGGTAAGATAGCTGCTGGGTCATTTTTCTGGTTAGCCTCTTAGCACATATCTTTCTCTCTTAAAACTGGATGAGCAGGTCTATATGTTCATATATTCTGCATATATTCCTGCACTTAGCATTGCAGGAACATACGCACACCACCTATTTTTTTTTTTTTTTTGAGTAGTAGTCTCACCCCATCGCCCAGGCTAGAGTGCAGTGGCACACTCACGGCCACCGCGGCCTCGACCTGCTGGAGTCAGGTGGTCTTTCCACCTCAGCCTTCCAAGTAACTGGAACTACAGGCACGCGCCACCATACCCAGTGCACACTACCTATTCTTATGAAGCCAGCAGGCCTACATCTCAGGATTTAAAGCCGAAACACTAGAAAGATTGTCCACCAAACCTCACACTGGATGGTACATATTAGGAAAAGAAAATTTTAGTGACTAAAACACAGAAGAAAAAGTTTCCACAATTCAACGTAACACTGAACACAACACTGTACCTAAGAAACGTCCCTTGGGTTGGCCTGAGGAGGAATGAACATTTCTCTTGATGCCCATTGGTAAATGGATTCGCGATGCTAACAGGTGCTTCCTCCAGCTTCATGGAGCCCACATTCCCCCGGCAGAGGGGGCAGCACGGGGGCACACTGAAGCTGTAGATAGACTTCTTACAGTGGTTGAATTGAATTAAAGGCTTTCCGGCCTCTGCGCAGTGCATAGCGTTCACCTCCTGGGCTACTAGATGAGGCTTCTGGAGTCTTCCTTTTCCTCATTG
>CAUYQG010205820.1:0-25336 GCA_963574415.1 Tarsius wallacei | reverse complement strand
CTCAGTTTTACCTTAAGAAAGGAAAATTTCCCAATTTCCACTTACCCAACTTTCTTTTTCTTTCATACAAGCAAAAGACACACTAAAAATATATACAATACAATACCTCAGCATCTTCCTAACCAGAGAAGTGAAAGACTTTTACAATGAAAACTATAAAACACTGTTCAAAAAAATCAAAGAAGACACAAACAAATGGAAAAAATATTCCATGCTCATGAATTGGAAGAATCAACATTGTTAAGATGTCCATTCTACCAAAGGCCATCTACAGGTTCAACACAATACCCATTAAATTACCAGCATCATTCTTCTTAGGCCTGGAAACGACAATACAGAAATTCATACGGAAACATAAAAGACCATGACTAGCCAAAACAATCCTCAGCAAAAGAAACAAAGTGGGAAGTATCACACTTCCAGACTTCAAACTTTATTATAAGGCTACAATAATCAAAACAGTCTGGTATTGGTACAATAACAGGCCTATAGACCAATGGAACAGGATAGAGATTCTGGAAGCAAAACCTCAATTTCTTAATCAACTCTTCTTCGACAAAGCCTCCACCAACAACCACTGGGGAGAGGAGAACCTATTCAGTAAATGGTGCTGGGAAAACTGGCTGACCACATGCAGAAGATTGAAACAGGGCCCCTACCTATCACCATACACAAAAATCAACTCCAAATTGATCAAAGACCTAAATGTAAAACCTCAAACTTTAAGAAACTTAGAAAATGCACGAGATACCCTTACAGAAATCAGAATAGGCAACCAATTCCTGATCAAAATCCCAAAGCCCATTTCATAAGAGGTAAGATGGAAGTGGAACCTCATCAAACTGAAAAGCTTCTGCAAAGCAAAAGAAAGCATCAAGAGAGCAGGGAGACAGCCCACAGAATGGGAAAAAAATATTTGCCAACTGCATATCTGACAAAGGCCTAACATCCAGGATATATAAGGAACAAAAATAGTGATATTCTTAATCTCTTGAATTCATTGTTCCATTGGTTTCCAAAATAAGAGCTGATCCTAGCAGGTATACACCCATATGGCATCTGTTCTGATTGACTGGGCTTCTGTGCTGAGCAATCAGTATCATACCCTAGCAGACATTACATATTTTGGTGAGCACTTCTGCCGATGATGCTATAAATTCCTTCCATAGTGAATGTGATCTAGAAATTGAAACATAATAAGAAAGAGTTTAGGTATATTTTCAGTGGCAGATAGTGATCAGGATGAAACACTCCTTCTGAAAAGCTAGTGCCACCTCAGTGGAAGTGAGGGTCATAGCCACTCACTGCATCTTGAATTTCTTCATCAGGTCATTTCTCTTGACTAGCCAAATATGATGCAAAAACTACAGGGTCATTTCTCTGTCTACCTAAGGGCACCCATGCATACATTGAGTACCTCACAACAGTAACTTGCACACTTAAAAAAATTACCATGAATCTTTTATCTCAGGGATTTTCAGAGTTGTTATATACCTTTAAATGTTTTCATTTTAGAATGCTACCCCTCCCTTTTCTTTTTTTTTTAAAAAGTAGTTCAGCATGGAATTTCCATTTCAAAAGTTCTGCAAGCTTTGAAAAAATAGGTGTATCACTAGATATACCAAGAGTAGCACAATCACACAGTAAATGTATAAAAGGAAAATAGTCTGAATAATTGAGGAGTTACAACCGCTCTGGCCGGTAGATGTTACTAATGTGAATTTAGTGCTATGAGTCCAGCCCTTCTGCCTCTTAGCATGGAAATTTCAAGCATCAAAAGTCAGTGAGGTTTTCTTAGAGACTCAGAACAGAGATGTTTAGAAGGTCAGAGAATAACTTAGGATGCTGGTGCAAAGGCATGTCATAATATGTTGTAGCAAACCTTACTTCATTCAGAACAATCATGAATGACTGATATTTTCTCAAGTGGTTTCCCAAAGGGAAATATCAAATATGGAGGTTATCTGATTCAAGGTCACAAATTTGACACTGTTTATTGCTTGGCAAGTATTCAGGAAAAACTGGTTATGGCAGAAAAGGAAGTGAAGGGAAGAGAGAAAAAAACTGGAAGAAAAATATGAAAGAGCAAAAAATGCAAAAAAGGAGGCAAAAAAACAGATTAAGAGAAAGACACCAGAAGATTGGGGTGGTGAAGGGTGAAGAGGAAGGAATAGCAGCCATGGGTGTTGTTTTTAAGGAGAATATGAAAACAAGTGAGTAAGAAAGAAAGCAAGAGAATAAAATGTGATTGTTGTGGTGTGATTTCCAAGGAACAGCTGAGTAGATGTGAGGTAGACGGAATGAAGACTGGGGTGAGTTTTCCAGGGGAGGTGTTCCCCCTATTTATTGTTTTAGCAGGAAGGTGGGCTCTGAGAGCCAACAGAAGCAGGAGGGGACACTGCGTCAAAGAAGAGCTAAGTCAAAGCTGCAAGAACAGAGGCCAGATAGGAAATGGGTTAATCGGAAAAAAATACTCAGAGGCAATGGCCACATGAGGGGCCTGGAACAAGATGAACAGTTGGATGGTGAGAAGACAAAGAGATACAGTTCTGCCCCAGCTAGGGAGCCTCTTATACACTCCTCTAGAGCCAGAAACGAGAACCAAGGCCTGGCTGCTGAGACTGCATGCGAAAACAGGCAACGGGGTGGGAAATACAGGATCTGATACCAGAGCATATCCACACAGTCTGAACTTGAGTGCTGTTCCTTCTGGAAATTGAGTATTGATCCATTGGAAATTTCTTAACACTACAATGAAAGTCAAAAATAGTTGTCTCTGACCATGAGGTGTTGCAATAGTTAAGAGTAAGCTATTCCATTGATTTAATTCTTTAAAAATTTATTATTTTAAGAAGTTTAGGATGAAGGCAGTACATTTAATGTGAATATTTAAGAAATTGTGTGGAATTCACACTCCACTGGACTCATGTCTTAAAGAAAAATGGATTATATTTAGAATTCAGGCTGGTATAAGATGAAAGTTACAAGTTTAAGTGAACAAGTTTTAAATCAGACCAATGGCCATGTGTCAGGAGAGGCTGTGCTAGTGCAATTTGGAGTTTTAGAGGAAGCAGAAACTGATGACTATCTTCAAAGACCTTGAATACAAATTGAACTGGGGGTTTCAGTCTCCTGAAAACCCCATATAAATGTTTACAAGTGTTTCAAAAGGCAAGAGGAAGAGAAACTGTAGAGGATTTTTTATGACCTTTCATCTCATAAATTCTCTGGGGAATATTTCTCCTGGATAGGGCTGTCTCAGAGAGCTCATAAAAATGCAGAATGGCAAGAAATGTTTATCATTTCTTCAATTTCAACACTGATATTGCTGAGATTGACTATTTTTGTCCAAATTTAATGCATTTCCTGCTTCATTATACAAAATAGTTTTCTCTTTTATATATTAGAGACTTGTTATTAGCTAAGGTCTTCCCAAAAGAGAACGGATTGCCTGAGCCCAGAAGTTCAAGGCTGTAGTGACACCAGATTGCATCACTGCACTCTAGCCTGAACAACAGAAAGAGACTCTGTATCAAGAAAAAAGAAGAGAGAGAGAGAGAGAGAGAGAGAGAGAGAGAGAGAGAGAAAGGAAAGAAAGAAAGAAAGAAAGAAAGAAAGAAAGAAAGAAAGAAAGAAAGAAAAAAGAAAGAAAGCAAAGAAAAGAGATAAGAAAAGCAGGGGAAATTTCTCATCACCCTTTCTCCAAAACCACCTTGCTGAAGGACACATGGCACTTCCTCCCTCTAAGCTCTTAACTCATTCTCAGAGGTGTTCACCAACTACTTGACGATCTCTCCCATTTTTCCATTGTCCATCATCCTAAACATAGATTTCCTACTGCCAGACATTCTTTCTCCCAACCCCATTTTTTTGAAGGAGACATTTGTGCATAACAGAGCATATGACAGTTGTCTTTAGTGAAGCTGGATTTTTTTTTTAACTGAAAATGCATGGTGCCAAAGAATATAACTCCCAGTAGAGTATAAGTTTGGTGTTCCTACCTTGACTCATGTTAAGGCCCTTGCAGTTTTATTAACCATTATTTTTGTACCATAGCAACATAATTCAAAAAAGGTAAATAACATTTTAGTTCCATTAAGAAAATAATTTTGACCTCATGGACCCTTTGGAAGGGTTTGGGATTCCTAGGGTTCAAAGGACCACACTTTTAGAACCACACTGCTCTATTGCTATGTAATACTGTTTGTGTGTGTGTGTGTGTGTGTGTGTGTGTGTGTTTATTTATTTGGTTTATTTATTTATTTATTTAGAGTTGGGGTTTCACTCTGAGTAGCTGGGACTAAAGGTGTACACCCCTATGCCCAGTTAATTTTTTGATTATTTGTAGTGACAAAGTCTTACCATGTTGCCCAGGCTAATCTCGAACTCCTGGGCTCAAGCAATCCTCCTGCCTTAGCCTACCAAAGTGCTGGGATTACAGGTGTGAGACACCGCACCTCGCCCTTTTTGTTTTTTTAAACAAGTACTTTCCCACCCACAATTCCACTTACTGTCCTCTTGCCATAAATCATGGTTTGCTCAAATTTTTTCTAAAAGCTCACCTTTTAAGTGAGGCTTTTCTTCTTTATGCCTTCTGTGTTCTTAGACTTTATCACTGTCATGCTGAACAGTTTGACTATATATAATTATAATTTATTTTGTTTATGATATGTCTCCCCCACTAGAATTTAAGCTATATGACGACAGGAATCTTGTTCATTTTGTTCATTGCTGTATTTCCAGCACCCAGAAGAGTGCCTAGCATGTAGTAGGTACTCAAATATTTATTAAATGAATGAATGATAAAGGTTATCTAACTGGTATTCTTCTGCAAGTTTTTTTCCAATTTTTTTTTGGTTCAACATTATATTTCTGAGATTCAACAATGATGATGGGTACAACCATATATCAGTCATTTTCATTGCTATATAATATTATATTTTATGACTATATCAAAATTTATTTAACCTTTATAGTTGTACCCATTTAGTTTGTTTCTATTTCTTTTACATTAAAAACAACACTACTGCAAACAATCTCATGCATGTCCCCTAATAACCATGACTGATTTGTCCAATTTGTATGCTCTCAGAATATTGATGATGGGCCCTAACTCTGAAAGGAGTGGCCAACTGCTCAATCTTCTTGGTGGTGTGCAAAACATTCTTCTCAAATGCACATTGACTGTTGGTTAAAACAAGGCAGCCCCTGTTGGGAGCCTTATTTGAAATTCTTCTCTCTGACAGATCAGGGTATATTTGCAGAACCATCCCAAGAACTGTATTAGTTTCAGCTTTAACAAGCAACAGGATTCAGTTCAAGTTGACTGAAAGCAAAAAAAAAAAAGGTAGCGGAAGAAAATTTAATAGTTAGGCACAAGATATCTCATAGACACCAGGTCAGAAATATAGTCAGATCCAGTATGGAAGCAGGGCTAGAAACCATGAAGCTGTCTAGACTCAGCCGTCATGCCCACTGCATTCTGCTTTTTCTCTCAACAGTCTGACGTTTTCCTCAAAGGGCAGAAAATTCTGACCACTCCACACTCTTCAATCATATGTCTTAATCCCAGATGTGTGGGGTCTCTTTCTATCTCTTTTTCTCCCCTGCTTCCTAATTACAAATTCTTGGGAGAAAACATTTGATGAACCCAGCTTCATTCCAATGCTCAGTTCTTCAAAAAGCATGTGGGGTACTATGCTAAGTGTCTATACATTTACAAATCAGCTCTATGTTGATTTGGAAAATTAGAACAAAATTGTAATTTAACTATAGACTACTGGCTGTTTGGGGTTATCCATGTAGTTGTGTAATGAAAGTCATGGTAATGACTTCCTCTAATGTGTAAGACAAGTGTTTTGGTACAACATTATTCAAATCAAGTCACAGAGGCTATCTGATCAGAATCCTTTTATGATTTAAGTCTAACAAAACAGGAGTCAAACTTAAAATAATTTTGTTTGTTATTAGAAGTATTTTTTTGAGGAAAACATCAACTTAATCACCGAATTTATGCTGAGCTGACCAGTAGCATTCTCTGTGTCCCTCGGGTTCATTTTCTGTCCCTTGTCTCTCTGCACAGCTAGTGGAGAAATCTTTTCAGGTGAAGATGTCAGTAATGGTCTATATTACCTCTCTTAGGAGACTCAACATTTTCAAAGAGAATCCATGGGAAGGGCAATGCTTATTTCAAAAGGGTAGCCTTCTAATGGTAAATTTACCTACATTGCAAAAGGACAAAGCAGAGAATGAAATATTTTGGAGTGGGATGGGTAGAAAATTTCATTCTTATATCCTTTGAAGCAGACTTTGTAGGTGGGTGCTCAGTGGTCATATTTTATGTCCAAGATGTAAAATAATTTCAATATGGAATTGGATATTCAGAGATGGCCTTTCAAAGATGAAGCTTAAATTTGACAAGTCTCAAATTCAGGATTTCTCACATCCTCTTTGTCAAACATATATACTGTTGGTATTCAGTTTGATGAGTATTTATACGTCCATGCATGTCCTCCATATTACACCCTTTTATTTTATTTTTAATTTTTAGCTGTGCGTACTGAGAATAATCCAGCTAGCAGGGGTAGAAGGAGATGCTTTATCTTCTAATTATTATTAAAATTCCATATATGCACTAAAGAAGTTCATGAAAAAAGGGGTCAGTTCTTAATCTTTTTGAATTGTGAGAAACACAGAACTTCATCACAGTGACTTGCAATAAAAGTTTGATAGTCAAATCTCTGAATATTACTGCAAACAGACTGCTGATTTTATCAAAACGAACAGAAATAGCATCTCATTCAAATGCAAATATACAACTTAATTGCCAATGAGTTTTTCTAAGTTGTGATATTTTTGATACCTTCTAAAAATGTTTCTCCTTATAAAAGGGCCACATCCTTTCCAAAGAAATTTTTAAATAACATTTTCTTTCTTATCTTTACATTGTTTTAACAGAGTCATAAAATTTAGGCAAAAAAATCTGTGCATGCCTAGTTTCATATTTTACCCTTGAGAAAATTAAAACAATATGCAACTCCTGAACAACAATTAGTATTACCATCTGTTACTAAAGACAGATGTAGTCAATAATCTTGTGCTTTTGGCTTCCTGATTTTTAAAAATGCTTTTCTTCTAAATCTATTTTTTTGGAGGAATAGCCCTGAGCCTTCTGTGACTATACTAGAAAGCCAATATCTGTTTAAAGTGTTTCTCAAGGAATTTGAATAAATAAAAAGAATATTCCTATTAGATTCACATATAATACTGAGTTGCTTGAAATTTAAAAAAAAAAAAATGAGTTAATTGTACGGTAGGTCCTCCATATCCATGGTTTCCACATCTGCAGGTTCAACCAAGTATGGATAGAAAATAGGAAAATAAAATAACAAAAATAACAATGCAACAATAAAAACAGTACAAATAAAACAATACAATATAACTACTATTTACATTGTATCAGGCATTATAGGTAATCTAGAGATTATTTAAAATATATGGAAGGATGTGTATAGCTTATATACAAATACTAGGTCATTTTATATAAGAGACTTAAATATCTGTGGATTTTGGTATCTGAGGGTGTCCTGGAACCAATCCTCATGCATTTCAAGGAATGACTGTACCAATACTTTGTCATATTAGAACAAAATTTAAATACCAATTGAGAAATTAGAAATATAGTCTAATTCAAAACACACAAAAAGGAAAGCATTTAGGACAGATAAATTTATCACTTACTTGATGCCCATACCTCTTTCTCTGAGAGCCTGACTGTCCCTGTGGCCCTGAGAAGACTCTCCTCCCATCTATGTCACGTTGATATCTGTCCCCACCTGATTGGAAGGAGGATGATCACCTGACCCTTAAATGAGTCAACCAGATTTTCTCTCATGGGAATCTGGAATTGAAACATAGAGACTATCGGAATTCTGTTTCATACTGTTAAAAATATTTGAGACATGACTTTAGGACTAAAGGTGAGTTCCGGGTAAGACAGAGCCACATGCAAGAAAGTTAAAGGACAGAAGCAAAAATTTGAGAATCACAGAGGAAGTCAATCTGATGTGCAGAAAGAAAAAGAGGAGAGATCACATCTTCAACCACTTCATTCATTCCTTCATTTCCCCTTCAGCCATCCATCTTTCCTCAGTGGTGAAGGTCAGGGTCATGGGTGATAAAAAAGAAGGGACACGTTGGGCTTGACCATAAAGGTCCTCAAAGGCCAAGTTTAGGCTTTTGCACTGTTTCCTCAGGGTTGTAGGAAGATACCAATCAAAAGTGGCCTGAATAGATTTGTTCTAAAGGGTTCTCTCTGGCTGCCGGGGGGAGAATGTGTTGGAAGGAGTGGAGAGTGGATGCATAAGGTCCAAAAACACTTGAGAGTTGAGAGTTGGTTGATGGGGAGACTAACTTCCTGCTGGCTTTTACTTCTCGTGTTCTTAAAAGAACCTCCCTCTTTCTCTGAGATTCTTCTGTTCCTTTTCGTTCAGCAACTAAATCCAAATTTCCAAGCAGAACCGCTAGGTAAATATTTCCACATAGGTGTCTCACAGCCACTCAAAAGTAGGATATCCACAAGGGAATGCCAAGCCAACTGGCGTCTCATTCTGTGCTTCTTACTTCAGCATCTCGTAAAATTGGGATTTATTCTTGGCCCCTTTTTCTGCTTCAGTCCCCTACATCTAGCTGGGCACTAGATTCTACCAATTCTTCCTCCTAACACATCTTAAGTCTGGGCTCCCTTCCCTTCCTTTATCCCTACTGCTCGCTGCTCTTTCCCTAGACTTCCTCACCTCCCTCCTCAGCTGTTATCTCTGGCGTCTCTACCTCTTGTCTCCTTCATTGCTTATAACATTCCCCAAGGATACCAGAAGGGATTTTCAGAATGTGAATCTGTCCATGTCACTCCCTAATGAAAAGAAGCCTTGAAATAAAGCCAGCTCGGTTTCCAAGCTCTGCACAGGCTGACTAATTTATCACTCAGCCTTACAGCCCATCATTCTCCAAACCAAACCTTACAAACCCATTAACTTTTCATTGAACTTGCTCTTTGTTTTCCTGTCTCCCTTCCTTTATTCATTCTGTCTTCTTTGTTGTGAAGTATATTCTGTACTACACGCTTGCTATCCAATTTCAAAGAAAATTTAAAAATTATTTTAAAGTTATCATATCTACTACAAAACTTTTAGAATTATATGAGATCTGGAGCCAGCCTCAAGCAGATTATGATTTGGCAAGTGAACAGTGTTTTTCCTCCCTCCCTCCCTCCATCCTTCCCACCTTCCTTCCCTCCCTCTCTCTCTCTCACCCAAGTTAGAGTGCAGTGGCACAATCATGGCTCACTGCAGCCTCAGAATCCTGGGCTCAGGTGATCTTCCCACTTCAGCCTCCTGAATAGCTGGGACTATGGGTGTGCACCACTATGTTTGGCTAATTTTTGACTTTTTGTAGAGACAAGGTCTCACTACACTGCCTAGGCTGGACAGTCTTCTAATACAAAGGATTTTCTTGGAAACTGCTATCTTTGTCTTTAATAGATAGGTGGATGTGCACATATCCAGGCTGTTCTACAGGTTGTTGGCATGAAATCTAGAGGCTTCTGGAACACTGACCTGTGTTCTGGTTCTCAGTACAAATTCAGAAGTGAAGTTGACCCAAGCTGGGAAAGCCAGGGGAGGAAGGGGATGGTACGTCTGTCCTTGAGGTTGCACTGTTGCTTGTAGATCTATGATGAATGAAGTGCCCCAGCACAGGTGAGGTGACCTCTAGCACAATCCAGATGAGGAGTTAGGCTTCTAGTGTTATCAGCAGTTGTGCATTCCCTGGTTAGAGTTTGAGTCCAGAAGCTTGTACCTCTGGCTATCTGGGATAATGTTACTGATCTCTTTGTTGTGTGTCCTAAATATACTGTGTCCTTTCTACGGATAACCTTTTTGATTTACCCAATTCTAGTCTGTTCCCAAACTATGGAAATCTGAGCCAACTATTAACATTCTTCAAGATGGTATCAGCTTTATTTATTTATTTTTATCTGTTCAGGTTTTCTAAAAGCTATGCCTTTAAGAAGTACTGAACTCTGATGTTTTTCTGAATGAATTCTTTCAGATGTTCAGGAAACAGATAATTATGAGGCCTTTATAACTGAACAGAGCACAGAGAAATAAAAGCTTTTTATAAAACCAACATATAAATTTTGACAAAAATAGCATAAAAAATAAAATTGTAGACTAGTCTCACATGTGAATATCTATGCAAAAATTCTAAATGACATGAAAAATAGAATCCAGCAATAAACTAAATCAGTACACAAAACGAAATGGGATTTGTGCTGGAACGTTAAAAAAGATTTGATATTAGAATATTTATTAATGTAACTCACCATATGTATAGGTCAAAAGATAAAAAGATTAATTACATTGGTAGGTACAGAAGAGGCATTTGATAAAAGTCAATGTCTGTTTCTGACTTTAAAGAAATCCATGTAAATAGGAATAGATGAATACTTGTTTAATTTAATGAAAGGATAACTTTTATGTATTTCTAATTTTAAAGATGTGGGGTATAATTCAGGATTAGGTATACAAGTGGTCATTGTACAGGTACAGTTTGGGCCTCCCTTTGGTTTGAGATCAGGTATCCTTGTTGATGTTGTGTTCCCCACCCTCTCCACCCTGGCAGTATCTCACTACTGCCAATCCAAAAGGATATTTTTCAACCCAAAATGTAGGATTATACTTATGACAAAACACTGGAAGCAGTCATCTTAAAATCACAAGACTAAGAAATCACTAGCCCTGATACAACTTGATATTAATATTGAAGTATTAGTAATTTTCTTATGTCAGAAATAATTAGTGAGGAAATAGAATGGACAGACCAAGTCTTGTCACCATAATGATGTTTGCACATATCCCTTCAGAGGGATCTAAAAGAAGATGAATAAATAATAAGTCATATTTTACTCATGGGTTGGACAGTATTATTGGGTGTACCAATTCTTCCTAAATCAATGAGTACATTCTAGGCTTTTCATGTAATGTTAGGTTTGAGGAGAAATTTATCAAAAATAATTCCTAAGTTCATCTAGAAAAATAAGTAGAAAAGAAGATTCAGGAAAATCCAGAAAGAGAAAAGGCACAAGGGTAGAACAGCTTTATAATTCAGGCTGTGTTATGTGGCTGTTTAGAGTCATGGTTAATAAATAGTCTCTAGGGCCAGACTGTCTAGGCTCTAATCTTGACTCTTCCGCTTAGTATCTGTGGGAACTTGGGCAAATGACTGAACTTCTCCTATGTTCCACTTGTAAGACACGGAAAATTGCACATAATAAGCATTTAGCAAACCTTAGCTGTTGTCATTATGAAGTGACCTTACTTAATACAGTAAGGTACTTGCACTGGCATAGATGGAGTGATCAAGGAATAGATAATTCAGAAATAAATGTAAGAACTCCTAGAATTTCAGTATATAAATAAAAGTAGCATTTCAAATCAGTGGGAAAGGTGACTTAATCAATAATGTTGGAACAATTAGTTAGCCATTATAAATAGATTCTTACAATACTTATGTTACATTAAATTAGCATACGAATATTATATTAAATATAATATAGTTCAGCACATTTTTCAGTTACAGCAAAGATTTAAATGTAAGAAATAAATTCACAGAAGTACTAAAAGGCAACATAAGTAAAAATTGTTCTTATAAACTTGGGATATGGAAGGCCTTTAAGAGTAGGCATAAGACCAGAATCCATAAAGAAAATGTTAATAAGTTTGCTTTTGTGAAAATTTTAACTTTGTATGGTCAAAAAGATAACCAACAGTCAAAACAGATATAAAAGCTAAAACGAAAAATTTACACTAGCCGTCACACACACACACACACACACACACACACCACACACACACTACACACAGACAACAGTTTGGAAGATTGACTACATTTCTATTCCTGGAAAAATAAGCCCTTTGTTTTTGCTCTAGGGAGAAAGGTGAAGAAGACAGGTGTGGATGAAGAGAGAATAGGTCCTCCCCAGGCCATGTCACTGTCTCCGCACTTCACATGCATCTGCCAGGTGGCCTCTTTCTCCCCACCTTTTTCTATCATCCTCTCCCTCTCTTCATGCCCTCCCTCTGACAGAAGCAAATTTTTCTCATTTATTCTTGGTGACCAGTTTAGTCATCTTAGAATGGCACCTGATATATAGTAGGTATTTAATAAATATCAGCCATAACAAGAATAATAATGATTTAAAATTTATTCATCTTTTGTGTTATTTTGTCTCCTGCAAATACCCATGTCCTCAATGTCTCACTTCCCATCTCAAATGGCATGCAAGTTTTTTTCTTTTTTTTTTGTATTTTTATTGATACATCATAGATGAACATATTTTGAGGATACATGTATTATTTTGATACATGTATATGATGTGTATTCATCAAACTGTGGTAATTGGGATATTCAGCACCTCAAACATTTGTCTTCTTTGCGTTGAGAACATTACAATTCCTCTAGCCATTTTGAAATATACAAAAATAATTTTCTTAAACACAGTTATCATCTTGAGAGGAATTATGGTGCCAGGGTTAACAGACAAATGCGTGAGTATGTATGTGACACACTCATTCACACAAACAAATATATAGAAATGTATATAGAATGTATATAAACATACAGGCTCATGTATCTATAAACTTCTTAAATTTTGCCATGTACATGTTTGCTTGTATGTTCAGTCACATATATAAATACAGAAATATACACATATACCTTCAAATATGTTTATATATATGCAATAGTCTTCTATATTTTTATAAATCTCTCTCTCTACACATTTATACAATTGCAAATGTAGAGAGAGACTCCAATGTGATATACCCAAATCTCTTCACAGAGGTTATCTCCAGGGAGTGCAATAGTGAAAGGGCTTCCAGCTTGTTTTTAATCTTTCAGTATTGACTGACTGTTTTATTATCTTGGCAAAAAATGAACTTAAAAATGAAATAGAATGTTTGAAAAGACTATAAATGGTAAAATGAAGAGTGAAAATATTCCCAGATTTTAAACTTTCAACAAAAGACTTGAAAGGATTTTACCACCATCATATGAATGCGGAGTGGCTTATTGAATCTTGGGTTCTTTACTTTTAAACAAACAAACAGAAGGTACTGGTGACCTCTCTTTAGCACTAGGAGACACGTAATGGGATGTGAGTCATGTGGAGAAAAACGTAGATGGCGACTCAATCCCTTAGGAGTCCATGATAGAATTTTGGATTGTCTAGTCTCCTGACTCTCTTGTCCTTGTTCTTTTTGACACTTTTACTATTTCTTATCATAATTTGGAAGGGGTAAGGGGGACAAAAGAAGAAAAAAAATATAGAACCTAGTACCCCTAATAGCTCCCCTTTTCTGTCCCTCCTTCTTTGCTTCGTGTGTGTGTGTTTGGTTAGTGATTTTTTGTGTGTATTTTGTAGTTAGGTGTTTTTGTAGTAGACTCTCAGAAGCAATAGGTTGCCCGTTGCAGACTTCAACACTGGGGACTCATATATAACATTCCATATGTAGCATATAGACACTGTAGACTATTTTGCTTTTTGAAAGTACTATCAATTGTAATTTGCCAGCCTCGGTGATAGCATTCATCAGTATGCTGGCAGTGTGGCTCAGAACACACTTTTTCTTGATTTAAATGTGCTCAGTTCCATGCTCTGCTTGTGAAAGGAAATTGCAGGGTCTAATTATATATGAAGACTGGATAAATGGCAAAAAAAAAAAAAAAAAAAAAAAAGATTTGCCCTCCAAGAATCACAATAGAGAATTAGAAATAGAAGACGAGAAAATGGCAAGAATACCAAATAATAATTTTCTGCATGTCCTTAGAAACTGAGGTGAAAGATGTGCACCAAACAGAAGTTTATGATGATGAGAAAGAAAGCTCACAGGAACTACCGGTGACTGCAGACAGATGACCAACTCTTAAAATAAGAATGTCATGGTGCTTCATGTTTCCTGCTGCATGAAAGGAGCAGAAGAAAATAAAGATGAAGGCTCAGAAAACATAGTTTTCTTTAGACAGGATGATCCCTAAAACAGCTAAGTAAGAGAGGCCATTCTTTCTAAGGGAACATTGAAGGGAAAGAATGCAAATGTAAACACTGTCTGAATTAAAAGGCACATGCAAAACCAAAGGAAAAAAATATGAATTCCTTGAGGAAAATATTCCTACTACATGGCACTGCCATTTTAACAGGTTGAAACTTTAGAGGTGACAGTAGGAATCTAGATGCCAGAGCAGGTTCCCTGAGGCATTAATATTGGTACCAGTTTCCAAGCATCAACTAAACACCAGACCCAAGCCACAAAGATGCTGATGAAAAGATGACAAAAGGCTTCATCTTACATTGAAGGGTGAATGTCTGGGGAGCTGCTGGAGCTATTTGACATGGATGTCAAAGTTTTATAAGCTGATTATGGAATTAAAAGTTTGGGGAGGAAACTCAGATATTTAGGCATCCAGTTCAATGTTGAGTTCTTGTATCTCCCTCAATTTTCTATGGGCTTTATATGCAGTCCAGCTACTTGATAAGTCTTCCACCTTTTGTTAGACTATTTGACATGGTATGGTAAGCTCATAGGGATGGACCGGGTGATTAAATCCTTAAATGTGGTTTCATCCTCCCCTCTTGAGGAGGATGAAAGAGAAAAGATAGCCTTGCATTCTAAGTGCAGTATTAGTATATGAAGTATTGGTAGCCCTGGGGAAGGACTCAAAAAATAATTAAATGGCAGTTGAAATTTTAAAAGCCCTGATAAGAAGCTTTCTATGTGAAAAAGATGATGCTTTTCTTAAATATCATGGGAAAAAAGCCAATAAGGCTATTTGAAATTTTCTTGTAGAATTTTTAAAAGATGTCATAGAATTTTCTGCATGGAAGTAAAGATTGAAATACAATTTTAGAAGATGCAAGTCTCAAGTTATTAATCAAAATTATTAGAATGTTTCAGGAACATCTCAGATATTTGAAGTTTGCTTCACATAGAATAATCCTGTTTTCTCAGTATATGTCTTGTGGTGTCGCTCTCAGATACACAACCTTGGGAAGAGTCAGATGGCACTTCTAGTTTCAGTCAATGTGTGCTATAGTTTCTCCACAGTTCGAAATCCATCTAGTGCCTAACAAGCCAGATTTATCAAAACCAAGGTCACAACAGGGTGAGGTGAGGAGGTATGAAAGGAAGAGGACTGGGAAGGAAATGTGGCACCTTCACTTACTGTGAATTCTCTTGCACGCTGGTGGAGCTAATAGGCCTGTTCACTGTTGTAAACTGAGAAACAATTATAGGGATTTAGATTCCTGACTGAGATTTCCCCTGGAAGCCAGGAAAGAATTCTAAGTAGCACCAATTTGTGAGGGAATCCTACTGAGAAAACAAAGGCTTGGAGCAGGACTACTGGTTTCCTTTTCCTTGTCTTAAAAAACGTCTCTTCTCCCTGATGATTAGTGAGGTTGAACATTTCTTCATGTGTCTGTTGGCTGCTTGGATGATGTTTTGCTTGCCATAGTCCTAGTCAAAACCAGACAACCATGGAAGGAATAAACTTTTCTTTAAAGACCTCTTCAACTTATACAGACATACAATACACACACACACACACACACACACACACACACAGAGAGAGAGAGAGAGAGAGTGAGAGAGAGAGAGAGAGAGAGAGATTGAGAAATATTATGAAAAACAGTAATGAAGGAAAAATATATGCTTCCCAAATGGATAAAGGCCCTTTGATTGAATAACAAAACAGCTTCTGCCTGGTTTTCAACAGTTTTGAAAAGTCAAGTGAAAACTCAATGTGAGAATATAAATCTGTGTGTAAAGTTTTTTGTTGTTTTCTTTCATGAATAGTTACTTTCTGAGCACTGAGTCTTCTCCAAGAGGAAGGCAGCTATACAGGTAAGCAGTGTGCAAGGATCTTACTCAGGTTGGACTTTCAGTGGCCATCTACAGAGCATGATGATGGTATGGGAAAATCTGAAGTGTCCTTTTCAACATCGCTTGGGAAGAGCCAACTCTGCATGACAAAGCCTCATACTTTTGGACCATTCCTCCTGGACTGGGATCAGGATGGAGACAACTTTCTTCCTTGCTGCTTCCTCCTTATTCTTTTCTTCATTTACTTTAATAGTATCAAAATATCTTTTTTGGGAGGTTTGCTTCCTACATCAGAGACATTTACATACTTTCCCCTGGCTGCTTCTTCTGCTAAGCTTCGGTTTGAGTTTTTGGTGTATTAATGTGGCACATGTGAAATTTATTCTTAAACAATGTAATGACATCATGAACACTCAGCTCAGTGTATCAAGTGAGCATTTTTTCCTTTTGGTCCCATAGTTCGTAGAATCTAATGTGATTTTGCAGAAAGAGGCATCTTACTTAAATCAGAAATTTTCAGTGCTTGCTAAAATAAATCGTTGCATGGGGGAATAATTACATCCACCCCGTTTTCATAAATGCAAAGATATATTAATAAAAAAGGGCATACAATCATGCCTATTTAGTATTAAAATGTCTCTTTACTCAAAAAGCTTTCACCAGGACCTCACAAGAATGACTTTTACTTTTGGCTGGCAAGCATCCTATTAATTCTAGACTTTATATACACATTCTAATTTTCATTTCACAGATCCATTTTTTAAGTGTCAAAACTGTAATGGCATACTCTCAGTGTATATTCATCATGTTTGAAGGAGTGTCACCACTGATTCTTACCAAGTAGCATAGACTTTCCTTTGAGAGTAAAATGCATGTTTAAAGTACCCCAACTTCTAAGTCACCAGCACACACTTATTTATGCATAGTTTGAAAAGCAAGTCTCTCCTTTTAATCACATCTCTAAAAATATCATTTTTGTATTCTTATTTTATTCTCATGCACCTCCTGAAACCCATGTTCTTATTTATAGTGACTTTCAGAGGAGGAAAACTATTATTTAGAGACACTGATTCAAATTTTGGTTTGGTAGTCTTGATCAAAGTACTGGTTACTTTTTCTTTTTAGTGGCCTGAAGGATATCTTTCTTGAAACATATATATGATTGATATTGGTAGCCACAAACAATACTTTTGAGATGTGGAAATATTTAATCTATATTTTCTAAAACTTTCATTTATACAACGCTGAAGAAAAATGACTGTGTCAGAAAATTAAATTTGGTCAAGTTCATCAAATGGGACTTCCTCAATCTTTCTTTCCTTAATAGCCTAAACTGTGATTTGAATCACAATGACTTCTTAGATTTGTGTGCTTGCCATATCTCTCTAGTGACTTAGGCAGAACAGTCAATATATCTCTGACCCGTACTAGTGTAGTTGCCTGTGTTATAAAGAAAATATAGTACCAATAAATTTCCCCTTAAATAGCTCATCAAATGCCAGTTGGCTTGACTGTAAGATAATGTTGGTGTCTGACCCAGAAAATGCAATCGATGTCTTATCCAGGCTATAAAAATGATCATTGGTTGACTTGATATATGGCATTAGACACCCTTGCAGAATCAGAACAGTTGCTATATTCATTGCCACTTTTTGGGTCTCAAAATTTGCATTTATTTATTTCAGCAACCTCATAATCTAAATAATGGGAAAATGTCAACAACAATCTTCAGGGAACTTGGATCTGAAAGCTTTTTGAAAGAGTAGGAAGAAAAAGGTTTTGATTTTTAGTGTGCTACTGAATAGCTGTATGCAACTGGGGTGATTTCTAAGCCTGTTGGTGGTGATGGCTGCACAATGTTGTGAAAGTAATGAAACTGAACTATACTTTTGGAAATGGTAAATGTGGCACATTTTATGTTATATGTGTTTTGACATAACTTTAGAAAATTGGGTATGATTATAAGTTATAAGAGTGAAACTAGCTAATGTGTTAAGTGCCTCCTATATATTAATTGCTTTAATTGTCAAAGAAAACATTTGCATTATAATCAACTCACAAAGTTTCAAATGTGAAATTTTGTGAACTATACTTAACATTTAGCCTCAATTGCTTCTGGTGCTTCTGATATTTGCCTTAATAATCCCATTCTCATCCCCATGCCTGGACCATATTGCACATCAAACTCAACATGACTATAATTCATTTATAAATATAGAGTGAAAAGTCATGTCTCATTAAAAATGAAATTGAGACTCTTAATGCAATCACTTTTTATAAAATGTATCCTCATCAATCTTTCCCTCCATTGGCCTAAAATATTTTGCATTCAGATTTACTTATAAGATAAGCAATTCCATATATGAAATTTTACCTTGGGTAGATAGCTCAACCCTTTGATCTTTAACATCATTATCATAAAATAATGATGTTAAATAAAATAAAGATGTCCTTGCTTTTCTCTTAATTTCCTCAATATCTCAAAGCATATATTATCATTAACATTATGGTTAGAATAAAAAAATAACTTTTCTTTATCAAAAATTTTAATATAAGTATTTGTTAGGAAAAATTTGGCACTGATGCCAAATTCTCATGTTCATTATGTTTAATTTAGAAAATCATGAACTTGATTTTTGTTTGACTTGTGGAAACGTTTATTCCTTTTCTCAATTGATATTTATTGACGGTTACTTAATTCTAGTCTCCATGGGAAATTTCTTTAAGAGTGTATGCAGGAAAATCTATAAAAGAAATGCAACAACAATAAATTATGTTGAATCCCATGGAAGTGTTTCCTTACCTATAGCCATACATATATACATACACATATATTACATACATTCAGGTACACATAATTTTAAATTTATTACAGCAAAAAATGTGTATGTATTAAAATAATAATGGAAGTTGACTTTGCATGTGTATGTTGAGTCATAATTTACAAGGAACCTCGATGAAAGCAATAGTGTAGCTCTTCTGTTTTTTATGTTTAAAAATGGATGTCACATATCCAAATGCCTGAAATAGTAGCATTTCCAACTTTCTTTTTCTTTCTCCAGTGCTTCTACTGAAGGATTATTGAATCGCCAATGCATTTCATGTAATTTTATGAAAGAACAATGTGCATACTTTGATGCCAGTTTTAGCCCCATGAACCAACATTTCTTATTACACTGTGAAGGTAAGATAATATAAAATTTCTGATATAATATAGTTAATTCATTTGCTTTGATCAGTATGTATTACTATCACTAGTAATTATTACATTATCTATATAATTTGATAGTCTTAATTTGTAAAAATTTTGAAAGGTTATACAATATGGATTTCCTGAGATACAAACTTTATTTATATATTTCACTTAAAAATAAAAATTGAGTATAAGTCAGCATGCACACACAATCAATAAGAGCTATTTGATCATGGGAATTTAATAAAAGGTAACTAAATGTATTTATATCAGCAAAACCATGTCACAATAATAAACGAATTTACCTAGTCTTTAAGAAAAGCAACTCTTCTTGTTGAAACAATGGCTTGGTTGATAAGAAATTTAGGATCTATGGAAATTGAATTCCTCTGCTCTAGCCTTCTTTAGTTCTGAAAAATTACATTCGCCACGATTACTTTTACTACCTTATAACAATATGCTATAGTCTTGCATGGCAGTACTGTATCTCTACAATGTTTTCATAAAAATTATTTTCCCTTTAATATGAAACTATATGTCCAAGAGCTACAATGGAATCCACATGATCTCTCATAATGTGATGGGTTGAGTGTCACTACTTCAGCAGATACCTTAAGCTGTTCTTTTATAAGACACAGTGAGAGACATACCAACACTTGCTTTTTTAAATTTACTTTTCTCTTGATATATGAAGTAAAGTAACAAGAAAAGAGGATTACTTGTTTAATGACAGCAGAAAAAACTATTAGGCTTTTAGATGGGGTTGTTTGGAGAAGTGAAGTTTCAAAATAATATCTTATGGCAACAAATTGTTTATCCGGTACATTTTAAATAATAGGAGATTCTGGTCAATATTTTAAAAATTAGTATATAACTTGCCTTTGGTTTTAAAAATGTATCTTGTTGATGCAGTATTTCAAATATGTATACATTCTTTTTTCTTGGTAGAGTGATAAATAGAATTTGATCTTGGATAAGTAAATGAGGGTAAAACGTTCTGAATCACCTTTTTGAATATCAGTGACTTTTTTTTCCTCTTTTAATTTTTATTTAAAATTGTGGGGCACAACTCAGGGCTAGTATACAAATATTCACCGTGCAGGTACCCTTATCAATGAAGTGTGCCCCCCTCCCCAGGCAGATTTCGACTACTCTCAATCCCACCTCCCTACCCCCCACCCCCCTCCTCACAGTTTCCTGCCACTTTCAATCCTTTTCTTATAGTAATTCAGTAGTTGTTCAAGGTCCACTTATGAGTGAGAACATGTGATACTCAGCTCTTTGTTTCTGTGAGAGATCACTCAGTATTATAAACTCTAATTCCATTCAGGTTGCTGTGAAGTTCATGATTTTGTTCCGCTTTATGGCTGCGTAGTATTCCATCGTGTATATGTACTTTTTTTAATGCAGTCTACTTTTGATGGGCAGCATGGTTGGGTCCATGTTCTTGCTATTGTGAACAATGCTGTGATAAACATGCATGTGCAAGTATCTTTTTCATAGAGTGACCTGAGTTCTTCCGGGTATACTCCCAGGAGGGGGATTGAAGGGTCATATGGAAGGTTGATTTTTAGAACTTTTAGGAATCGCCACACTGATTTCCACAGAGGCTGGATTTTAAGACAGGCTAGAGATAGCGAATAAAGCACATCAGATTGGCTATTAACATAGAAATACAGAAATATAGGGTTATTGGAGGGAGGGAGATCTTAACAATAATTTCTATAAATAGTTTCTTTCCTCAGATGTTCTCATCCTTCTGACTAAAATACCCATAGATAGGAAATCTAGTATCCAGTTGTTGTTTTGCAATGTTTTAACCATGAAATGCTTCAATTTGAGAAAAATAAGAGCTCTAATAATTATTGTTTAGATGTCTTTAAAAATGTTTATACATATATTTTTAAAATCTAGGTCCAAGAGTCCCAGTAGTCAGCCTACACAGCACGGATAATCCAGCAAGTAAGTCCACAGTAAATAGTTATGTTTGGCATTGGTCTTAAGCATTGTATTGTTTATTCTGAATGTCATATTCTATAAAACGCTCTTCAAGGAAACCCCAAATATGGGGAAAGTTGTGCAGACATCATCAACTTGATACTATATGAGAGAGGACCCCAGAAGCCCAGAACTTATTTTTAAAATCTTGTGTTTACTTTTACACGTTTACACTTTAGTAATTTTCAAAGTACTCTCTGTTGAATGCAATACACCTATCAAGATGCTTTTTTCCACTGCTCAAAACAGTCTTTGAACTCATCAATTTTGATGCCTTTTACTTCTGCCATTTTTTGCTTCACCTCTTCCACACTGGCAAGACATTTTCCTTTGAAGATTTTTTCCATTGGGGGGAAAAAAAAAGTTGTTGGAGGCAAGATCGAGTGAATAGGGAGGGTGGGGCAAGAGGGCCATGACATTTTTTGGTCAAAAACTGCTGAAAACTGAGCAGTGAGGACAGGTTGTTCGTGTAACTCACCCATCACAAAATGGGCAAATACTTTGAAAGAATCTCCAAAATAATTCACTGAAGCCCATCTCAGACTTTCACAACAATGCTAGCTGGTACACTGAGGCTGTTGGGTTCCTAGAACACTTAACCTAGCGGCGGAAGCCTGTACTACAACAGGCTCAACTTTCAAAACATAATTTTGTTTTGGTTTGTTTTGTTTTCTGAGCCACCCCTCCTGTATAAGAAAAAAACAGTCAATGCAAGTAATGTGAGCCATCTTACAGGCTGGAGATGAATCTTAAAAACCTGAAACAGGGCATCCACTGTGCCTGAATCGAATGAGGAGTCATTGATGAGGCAGGTACATTTCAGCCCATTGGCCTCTGAATGTTCTGGTCCATTCTTTCCTGAATCTCACATAGGTTATTTCTCCAGAGTAAGACCTTTGGAGGATATTTGGGAAAATTATGAAAAATGTTTTCTTTTATATCCTGTTTGTTGAAGACATCCAGGGTCCTCTAGTTTTATATATTCACCTTTTAATTTATACATTTATTCATGTCTATATTTATTATTTTTTTTCTAAATTTATTGTGAGGTCACTTACTTTTTGAAGCAATGTAACAGAACGTGGAGCTATAATAATAAGATGGTCTTGTGTTCAAGAACTTGCAGTAGAGTGAATAAATAAATATATGTTTGAGCCAATCTTAAAAACGAATTGCCAGATTTCATCCTGCATTTATTTTTCCTTCCTTTCTTCTATGTTTGTTTCCTTCTCCCATTTATTAGATTTATTTAATCAATGCTTTTATGTTTTAATGATTTAACATAAGCTGCTATGATCTAATAATGAGGCTTATATTTATTGACGCATTTAGTTTTCAGAACACCTCTAAGACAGCTAATTTGATTATCCTCTTTTGCAGATAAGGAAACAAGTCACAGAGAGGTTAAGTAGCTTGGCCACAGTCACACTAATAATGACAATGCTAGGAATCAAGTGAGGCAGAGTGACTCCAAAATAGTGTTTGTAATGAACTACAATAAGAAGGCACCTTTTCCTATTGTGTTTTTGTCACTTGCATTGCATATGTGTTTCAGTAGGAGGTTTAGTTATTTGCCTTGAATGACAAAAGATACCAGCAGAAAAGTGTAAGGTTGAATGACAAATGTCCTTTTGAGAAAACACACAAAGACCATTCATACTCCTCAAATACTGCCAAATTAAGACTTAGTGCCAGCCATAGGCAAAGACAAATTTCTAAATTTGTGATGGGTTTTTGTGTGGCTAGATGATAATTTATCACATATATTAGTTTCTATTTGTTCCATTATTCCTGTCTTCAGTTTAAATCTTAAAGAGGTTATGGTAAGCTTATTAAATCTATTCAATATTAACTCTAACAGCAATGATAATGAAAACTGACTGTGTTGATCAAATGGAAAAAAGGTCAGATTACATAGATAGAAAAACTAGTGTATAAAATTGGTCTATCACATACTTTGGGGAGATAAAAGATACATTAGTTAATATCTCATAGGATCAATGTCCTTCTAGGCAAATAGGCAAATTGTTTCCAGCAAGGATGAGATATATTCATGACATGTAGGACACACTTAATTAACACATAACTATTTGTGTTACATTGTATATTCTGCCTTTAACAAAATATGATTACATTTTTTAAATCTGATTTTAATTTAACTTTATTTTACTGCTACAAGGCAATGTTTCCAATAAGTTCTGCTGCTTTTTTTTTTTACTTTTACTTTTTTTATTTTAAAGAGGTGGGTACAATTCTGGGTTAGGCATACAAATGTTCATTATGCAGGTACCCTTGCTCTGCCCTCACTCCCCTGGCAGTTTCCCACTGCCAATCCCTTTCTTATAGTATTACGATGATTTTTCAAGGTCCACCTATGAGTGAGAACATATGATACTCAGTTCTTTGTAAGAAAATATTTTTAGTTTTTTAATTAAGAAGCCAATTCTGATTTTCTCAGGATCAAGAAAAACAAAAAACGCTGAGAACAGTGATCAGGTGCTTAATTTTGTTTTCAAAAGACACTTCGTGATATAAAATTTATATTTAATGACAAGTACAAAAGTAAATTAGTCATATCTCACTTTTTGATCACATGAAGTGGAACTTGGCATAAAGATACATTTTTTAATGAAAAAATTTAACAAACATGGAAAACACACTCGTTATCAAAGAAATGCAGAATAAACTATTGTCACGTAATTTTTTCTAGCATATCAGTAACATAAAAAATTTATATTTTTATAAATTCTTATAAATAAGAATATAATGAAGTTCATAACTTACTGGTAGAAATATGAATTATTACAAGTATTTTGGAAAAAAAACTCAGTGATAAGCCTTTAATCTTTATTTTTTTAAGCTTTTGGTAGTTTATACTAAGGAAATAATTCTAAATAGAGAATATTTTAACAAAGCTATTGCTAATAATAAAAGACATTATAAGTAATAAATGATGGGAGTTTATAAACACATTTTAATGGATATTACTCAGTGTCCTGGATATCTTTATTTCCTCCAGACCACTTTTTACTCTCAATTCTTCTCTCTGTTCTCTGGCCTGGAAGTAGTTTGTATAGATGACTTTGATTCTGTTACCCTGTGGTTGCCAAATGGATTCAATCATAGGGAATTTTGTAGGCAACTGGAGAGAGAAAAATGATGTAGGTGAATAGATCCTACTAGTTCTGTCCCTGTGAAGTCATCACAGATTGATTTTGACCCTTGGCTGGAAGGAATATCTCTCTGGTAGACCTTCAGGACTCTATACCCATTGTCATTCATCTGTAATTAGTTTCTCTATTAAAATATCATCCATGTATGATAACTGAAGAGTGCCATCATTATTCTATGAGGATTAACAATAAAAAGTATGTTTACAAAAGTCAATTTTGAAAACTGTTTAAATTATATTTCCAAGTGATTAAGAAGTCCAAAGGTTTGTGCCACTTCAACAAAACTATTTGAAAATGCATAAAAATACAAGAAGAACATATTTACAAATGTTAAACATTTATACATTTGCCTGGTAGACTTCCAACTGATATCCTTTTGTTCTTTTTCCTTTAACATTTTCCTAATGCTCTAAATGAGCATATATTACTTTTATAATGAAAAAAACCCTTCATTAAAATTTTCAGTGACAGCCGGGTGTGGTGGCGCGTGCCTGTGGTTCCAGCTCCTTGGAACGCTGAGGCAGAAGAATCGCCTGAGTCCAGCAGGTCAAGGCTGGGGTGGCTGTGAGTGTGCCACAGCACTCCAGTCTGGGCAACAGAGTGAGACTCCGACTCAAAAAAAAAAAAAAAAAAAATTCTCAGTGACTTGAGACAGGAAATCGATATGGAAAACTTTTACGTGGTGAATATGTCAAAAGTACTTTATCTTATATTGCTATCATTTCCTTTTCTCTTTTTATATTTTCATCTTTTTCTTTCTCTTTAATTTTATTAGTGTATGTATCCTTTCTTTTACTTTAACTCTTGCTTGTAGGCCTTTGTTCCTTTTTCTTCTTCCTCTATAGTCTACTTCTTTTTTCTCGTCTGTCTTTATATTTGTTTTTCACTTTCTTTTTTTTTTTTTTTTTTTTTTTTGAGTTGGAGTCTCACTCTGTCGCCCAGACTGGAGTGCAGCGGCCGCTCCCGGCCACCGCAGCCTCGACCTGCTGGGCTCCGGCGATCCTTCCGCCTCAGCCTTCCGAGTAGCTGGAACT
>CAUYQG010205815.1:0-25073 GCA_963574415.1 Tarsius wallacei | reverse complement strand
TCATTTAACAGGTTGTCTTTTTTTCATTCTGCTGATTGTTTCTTTTGCTGTGCAGAAGCTTTCCAGTTTAAGTAAATTCCATTTATCTAATTTGTTGTTGTTGTTGTTGTTGTTGTTGCCTGTGCTTTTGAGGCTTTGGCCATAAAATTTTCACCTGGACCAATATTCTAAAGTGTTTTCCTTAGGTTTTCTTCTAACAGTTTTATAGTTTTTTGGTCATGTATGTATGTATTTTATCCATTTCGAATTAATTTTTGTATCTGTTGAGAGATGAGGACCCAATTTCATTCTTCTGCATGTGGCTGTATCATTTTCTCTGAACCATTTTTTAAAGAGAGTGTTCTTTCCCCATTGTATGTTCTTGACTCTTATTGAAATCATTCGGCTATAAATAGGTGAATGAATTTCTGGGTTTTCTATCCTATTGTATTGGTTTATGCATCTGTTTTTATACCGATAACATGCTGCTTTGGTTACTATAGTCTTGTGATATAATTTGAATTCAGGTAGTGTGTTGCCTTCAGCTTTGTTATTGTTGCTCAGGATTGCTTTGGCTATTTGGACTTTTTGCTTCATAAAAATTTTAGAATTTTTTATTCTATTTTGGTTAAAAAATGACATATTTTGATATTTTGATATTGATTGTATTGAATTTGTAGATTGACTTGGGCAATATGGTTATTTTAACAAAATTAATTATTCTAATTCATGACCATGGGATACATTTCCATTTGTTTATTTCTTCTTCAATTTTTTATTAGTGTTTGCAGTTTTTATTGTACAGTTTGTATACTTCCTTGATTAAATTTATTACTGGGTATTTCATTTTTTGGTGGCAATTATAAGTGGAATTGTCTTCTTCATTTGCTTATCAGCTATATCACAGTTGGTGTATAAAAACACTACAGATTTTTGCATGCTGATTTTGTAACTTGCAACTATATCAAATTTATCTATAAATCAAAGAGTTTTTTGGTTGAGTCTAAATTTTTCTAGCTATAAGATTATATAATCTGCAAAGAGAAACAGTTTGGCTTTTTATTTTCAAAATTATATGCATTTTATTTCTTTGTCTTGCTTGATTACTCTTGCTAAGACTTCCATTACTATGATGAATAGGAGTTGTGGAAATGGGTATCCCTGTCTTATTCCACTTCTTAGTAAAAATGGCTTTTATCTTACCCAGTGTAACATGATGTTGGCTGTGGGTTCATTGTGTGTGTCCTTTATTCTGTTGAGGAATGGTTTATTTTTGTGTAGTTTGGTGAAAATTTTTATTATGAATGTATACTATATTTTATCAAATGTTTTTTCTGCCTTTATTAAGATGATCATATGTTTTTTGTCTTCTTTTCTGTTGATGTTATGTATTACATTTATTGATTTTCATATACTGAACCATCCTTACATCCCTGGAATAACACCTACTTGATGATAGTTTATTCTCTTTTCAATGTACTGTTTAATTCAATTTGCCAAAATTTTGTTAAGAAATTTTGTGTTGAAATTCAGCAGGGATATTGGCCTATTGTTTTAAATTTTTGCTATGTCCTTGCCTGGTTTTGGTTTCAGAATAATACTGGTCTCATAGAATGTGTTAGGGAGAATTATCTCCTCATTAATTTAATGGAGATCTTCTGCCCAAATTTGGAAGAATTTATATCAAATGGTCCTCAGTGAGCATGAATAATAAATGTGTCTAAATTATTTTAATATGCCTTTTTTCCAGCCTTTACATGAATGATTTACTATGATAATTGCCAATGAGTTTTGGAATCATATCCAAAGGTAAATTGATACTTGTTAGCTATTAAAGTATACTTTTTAATTAAAAATAACAAGAATTTAAAAGAAAAAATTTCTTGGGAAATGTTTCATATTTCTCAATAGGTCATTTTCTTTATATATGTTTTTAGCTGATTTTCCATGTTAACATATTTGTCACTAATCTAATCTGATTTTTACATTCCTGTTTTCTTAGAAATTGCAATCCACCAAAAACATAGTAATTTTGACACCCCTAAGATATCTTATCCTGAAAGTTAGTATTGATGATAATGAAATATTATTCACAAAGACTTAACTGCTTTTATATAAATCCAAATTAAATCATGCTTTTATGCACTATGTTATAAATCATTTGGGCCATTTTTATTCTATTATAATTTAGTCATTGTTAACACTTAGAAAGCTCTTTCTATAAAAGCTTTGCACACTATTAATTTTAGAAGTGTTTATCATGCTATTTTATGATAAGTGGCAGATTAGTTTTAGTAGTTTAACAAAATTTTCTTAAACTTACAGTACTTTTTATTTATTGTTATTGACTTTTTATCCTCCATCTATTTGACATTATGCATTAGTCATTCAGGAAAAGGATTAATATAGACAGTCTCCTTCTAATTCTCGGGAAAAATTTCAATGCTTTTAGACAAATTTATTAGAATTCATTGGGCTAAGAAAAAAGAAAAAAAAAGTCACAGAGTGCTTTGTTGGGAGAAAACCATATGGATATTTTTTAATCAAAGCCAATAACTTAATTATTTGATATTATAGATTAACACAATATTTAGTTGGGAAAAAATAATCATGAAGAAATGGTGAATATGAGGAATATTTAAAAACTCTTCTGAATAAATATAATTTTCAATTACAATGTCTGCATTTCATTATTTAATTTAATCTTTTCTATGCAAGAATAATCATTATTATTCTGGAATAAACCTGAGTAGCACAGCAGAAGGCTGTAAAACAATTTAAGTATTTTACATTCATATAAATATATCATTTCCTCTCTTTTCTTGCATTACTACAGTACAATTTACTTGAAATTTAAAATCTAATTTTCAGTTATATTTTTTAATAATTTTTAAGTTGATATCATTCCAAGTTATTTCTTCTTTTTTATTCATAAAACATAATAATATTTGTCTTAAATGTAATAAATTTTATCCTGTGTATTAACAACATTTTTATTGTATATGTTAAAATCAAAATAATCATTAAAAATATTATAATTTATCAGTAAATTTTACCACGTAACTTTCATTTCTTACTTAGATAATTAAAATAAATATCTTAGCAACTTCCACATCTCTTATGGTATCACTGTTAAGAGTTGGCATTGCTTTAGTCTTGGCGTTAGAATTTAGTAGTTTTGAGGTGCTCCATCTTATTGCAAAGATAGAAATTATGTAATTCTTTTCATTATTAATATGTCTCTCATTACTTCTTACAGTTTGACATTTAAAACCCTAATAATATCTCTCTTTTCCAATAATTTTGTTCTATTAAATTTTGTTCTATTTGCTTCCTTACACTAGTATCAAATATACCATTCCAATAATTTTAGTGTTGTTTTTATTGTAATCATCAAAATCCACATTATATTATAAGAAGGAATTTTTTTAAATGCCCCCTTTGTCTTATTGTTTCCTCAAAGACAACTGCAAATAATAATAATATTGTAAGGTTTTTTTTTGTTTAATCTAACAAAATGAGAATCATTTACATTAAAAGAAAAAACGCTATAGCAGAGTAACAATTTGGTGAGCAAAAGAGAATCTGAAGGCAATCTTAGGCATCTGTTCCAAGGTAGTGATGTGACTATGAATTCTGTATAAAGAATCTTTACAAGATCTATCTAGAACCAGAGTGTCAATGGCTAGAAAATTTGCAGAAAGTAAGATTAGTGGTACTTAGTCTCCTTCTTCTAGTATTCTTGATATAGTATTTCTGTTAGCTCAACAGACAAAACGTTAAACTTTTAAACAATAAACAATTAAAAAAGAAGTAGGCATTGGATGAAAAAGTAACTTTCCTAAAACAATCAATAAATCAACATTGAAAAGACAAAATAAAACTAAAATATTAAATTTTGAGTAGTTTCACCTACATATAGTCATGTCGTTTGGTCATAAAAATCTGACAAGTACAAAAATTATCAGGACTCAAGACTTTTAATTTGTAATGTGCTAGGCTACTAGAATTTTTAACCTTACTAGTAGTGCATCTTGTAAGCAACTATTCTCCACTTTAATATCCATCTGATAATATATACAATATTAGTAAGGATCAATTCTGGGATTATTTTCCAATCTTGGGGACTGCTTAGTTTAATTTTCTATTTAAAATAGAGCTCCAATTATTTCCAAACTCTTTCACATGATATGTATCTAGGGGAAAAAGTATTTTTTTTCTGGAAAGATTATCTAAAATGGGGATGCTTAATAATATGGCTTCTGAAATTAGACTTCATATGACAACATATTGTATATTAGTATGTGTCCTTTTTAGTTAAACCTGAAATCAGGATCACCTAGATTTCTCAGTTTATTAAGTGTAAGCTACCTAAATAATAAATCAATACAAAGCAAATCTAAAACCCTTGTGGGCTCACAAGTCTACATAGAGAGAAAATACCCCTCAAAAATAAATATATCAGCACAATGCTGATCTACACATAATGATAAAGTAAATTTTTTTAGGTTGTGGGCTCACAAGTCTACATAGAGAGAAAATACCCCTCAAAAATAAATATATCAACACAATGCTGATCTACACATAATGATAAAAGAAATTTTTTTAGGATGAATGAATTTGACAGTAACTGTAAATTCAATTGTCCAAGAAGGAATACAAAAATTAAAATAGCAAATATGTGAATCAATAAAAGTAGTACATTTTTATCTTCTCTTAATTTCTTATAGAACACGTGACTCGACTCTTTTGAGTAAATGTTATACTTATGAAATTGTATCAAAATAGTAAAGAAAATTTACATATACTGTCACTCAGTGTATAAAAAGAAAATTGGTATTAGTAAAATATCTATGATTTAATTAATATCACTGTACTAATGATATTATATACATTTGGCAAATGTACCATGGTTATGTGAAATTTTAACATGAGTGAAGGGTATATTTGAAAACCCTGTACTAACTTCACAATTCTTCTATAACTATAAAATTATTTCAAATTTAACATTTGCTTTTTTCAATTATATTCCCTCTGATACGCAAGGTTAATATAGTGTTTAAAAATGATTTAATATAAAGCTTAATAATAAATAATACATTTACAAATAGAGCACATAATCATCAAAATAGCAAAAGAAATAGCATCTGAAATCATTTCACACATATTTATAAAGGAATAAGTATAAAAAATTATGCTAATCATACAATCAGTAAACAACTGAAAAAATAACACATTAAATTAATTTTCAAATTTAAAAGGGACAAAATGTGCCCAAAACCTCTACACATAAAAGTGCATAGCTGTACCTGGGAAAAAGTAAAAAAAAACTAAATAATTCGAAAATATATCATGTTTATAGACTACATGACTCACCAAATGTTATGTATTTCATCAGAAGCACATTGAGATTTCAGCAGGCAAATTTTTTTATATAAATGATGAGAGGCTGACTCTAAAACATACATGGAGATGTCAGTGAGGTCAAAATAAATCTTGGGACAGAAAGATAAACTCAGAGAACTTGTATTTCCCAATATCAGATCTAACTTTTTAGTTGTAGTTATCAAGAATTATTACAGAGTATAGTATTGGCATAAAGACAGACAAATAAGACAAAGGATCAGAAAACAGAGTCTGCAAATAAAAGTGCACTTATAATATCAATAAAAATTTTAAAATGCTGCTGATTTATTGGATAAAGAAAATTATTTATTAAGAAAATAATGGCAAAACTAAAACTCACCTAGAAAATAATCAGCTTAACTCCATCTCACACGTGGTGTATATTTAATTTGAGATTTATTGCAAAACTATGTTTAAAGCTTAAATTTAAATCTTCTGGGTGAGCGCATAGGGAAAACTTGTGCAACCTGGAAATATTCAGTATTTCTGATACAAGATACAATAAGAAATAATTGCCAAGATATTGTTGTATGATATCTCATAAGAATACATTTTGAAACTTTTCATCTAACAAAACTAATATTTACAAAAATACTTTCAGAAATTTATCCTCAGGGAATACATGTGTATATTTTTGTGGGCAAACACTCTAAAAAGGGGCAAATGACTTAAAAGTTTCAGATAGGAACATATACAAATTCCCATAACCACATGTAAAAGTGATTCACATCATTGGCCATATCACTGTCATTAAGTCAAAAGTTAGAGAACAATGCTGTGTCAATTAGTTATCCACATAGGAAAGAAAATAATTTAGTTACTATCTATAACCATACCAAAAAATGGATTTCTAACCGATTAAAGACTTTAAGTGTAAAAAAGTATTAGGAGGAAATGTGGGGAGTGCCTTTTTGAATTTACATCAGAAATGAGTTCTAAGAGGCAAGATATTCACAACAAAATAAGTTCGAAAACCACTATTCTACTCTCTGCCTCTCTGAGGTCAACTGTTTCACACTCCACATAAATAAGAACAAACACAATTTCTTTCTGTGCCTGAGAGATTGGTCAACGGGTACAAAGTTGCATTTAGACAGGAAGAATAAGTTCTGTTTTTCTATTGCAGAGTAGAATGGCTATAGCTAATGATAATTTATTCTGTATTTTAATGTAGCTACAAGAGGCTATTAAATGTTATCACCACAAAAATAGTGTTTCAAGTGAAGGATATGCTAATCACCCTGAAATAATCATTATACACTATATACATATATGAAAACGTTACTCTGTAGCTCATAGATAGATAGATATATAATTATTACATGTCAATTATAACAATTAACATGATCTTCTGTTTCTCAAGACAGATAAAGAAAATAAAAATGCCAATACATCAGCAGGGTAATTGTTTTCCAAATATATATAGACAACAAAGAATCACTAGTAATTATTTGTCAACAAAACAAACAAACTGATATAAAATAAACAAAAGATGCGTACATTTTGGAGAAAAATCACAAATAGCAAATAAACGTGTGAAGAGATACTTCACCTCACTGATAATGTCAGAAAAGCAAACTAGACGAATAATAAAAGACCACTTAACACCTAAGACATTTGGCAAAAATCATCTATACTAAATGTATAGAAATTAATATCCACTGAAATAAATAACAACTAGGGTAGATAAGTAGGTATGCTTAATATCATATTATAAGCTATTTTTTAAAAAAATGTGAGTAGGGCAAACCTTGGAATCACAGTGAAGAAGAACAGAACATTTGAGGAATAATCTGGGGAGGATGGACATAAGAATGTGAGTCAAAACTCCATTTTTCTCGATAAATTGATGAGTATAAGAAACTACCTCTTCCACCCTGTCTACCCTCCATGCCTTGTGCTACTTATTCCCTCATTGTGGCTCGCCCTTCTTTTTATCCTCCTTATCTTCCTAATCTTTTTGTTTTATTTTGTCAGAGAATAAAAAAGGCAAGCTCTTGGAATCACATAAAGTGATATAGAGAAGCCCCCAAATATAATATAACCTTCCATTTGGCCAAATATCCTAGTGCTTTCTTTTGTACAAGATTAAAGCATTTATAATTGTATTGATAAAAATAAATGCACACAGTGGACAGTATTCAAATTTTCTCATCTTTTGATACTAGACTCTGGGCAATGAAAAGAAAATTAATTATTCCTGTTTGATTATTCCTAAGCTTTCCAAGACGATAAATTTTTATGCTTATAATATATGGAAAAATATTAATGCTAGCTGCTCCATTCTCAAATGCAACACTAACATATTATTGTTTCAAACTTGATCTTGTTATTTCCAGGTATTAACACAGCAATTTTATTGGTCTTGTCTTTTACAATGCATATACATTTTAAATAATCAACACCAAATACTCTCATTATTATCAAAGTTAATTAGACTACAGGTATGCAGATAATATGCTGGAAGCAAGTTTACTGGACATTAAATAAAACAGAAAAATTCTTCCAGGTCTCACACCTGCAATTTCAGAATTTGGGGAGGTGGAGGTTTGAGGAGTGCCTGAGACCAGGAGTTCGAGACCAGTCTGGGCAACTTGATGAGACCTCATCTCTACAGTAAATCAAAAAATTAGCTGGACATGGTGGGCACCTATAGTTCCAGCTACTTGGAAGGCTGCGGCAGCATTGCCTAAGCCCAGCAGGTCAAGTTTGCAGTAACCATGAGTGTGCCACCGCACTCCAGCCTAGGTGACAGAGTGAGACTCTAACTCAAAAAACAAAAACAAAAAAAAAGTTAAGAAAAATTCGGATTCACTTTATTATGTATTTTACAAACATACAGAATATCAAAAATACCTTGGTCAAAATTGCCTTAATTTTTTAAAAGATTAAAAAGTAATAACAATTATTATTGCACAGTTTTTTATTCAGTTACAGTGTTTCTCTTCTAGGCAGTGCCGCCAATGTTATTTTAATTCTTCTATGGAAAATTTAACAAAAAAAATTTTTGTAGGAAATTCTGAGACTTTCATTCTGTAGTTATTCATTCTAGCGAGTCATTTGAATTTGTTCTTAAGGACAAGATATAAATGATTTGGAACATGATTCTATAAAAATCACCACATTTTTCTCTTTTTAAGGTAAATTTCACAAAGAAAAAGGAAAACATAAAATTAAAGATGCAGTATTTGCTTTTACATTTTCCTATGACAAAAAGAACTATAGGCCCTGTAATGGGAAATTAACAAACTTGATAGTTCATATGTAAAATGAATAATGAACAAAGAAAAATTTTTGCACCATGTGTAAAATACAAGTTTCAGTGTGTTTTGAGAAGATTCATTCTGGAACCTTGCTTGTACCTGTTTCACTCCAGTAAACCATATTAAACTATATGGGTAGACTTTTGGCTGCCATACAGTGAGGTTTTATTGCAGTTTTGATCATCTTTCACCAGAAAAAAATGACTTCTATCTAGGACCTCAGTGAATACTTAGATAAACAAAATTGGATAAATATTGATGGGAATGTCCAGGATTCTCATAACATAATTTAAGTTAAATTTATTGAGGAATAATTTACATACAATACAATTCAACCACATTAGGGGTACAGTTCTATGAATTTGGGCAAACATACGTAACTTTTTACAACAAAATAATAAAAATATAGATAATTTCCATCACTTAAAAATTTTTCTTTATTTTCCAATTAAGCCCTCCTACTAGACTATGATGTACTTTCCCCCCACTTAATGTTGCCCTTCCCAAAATGGTATAAGTGGCAAATGCCATATGAAGACTTTTGTGTGAAGCTACCTTTATACAACATAATGTTTTTTGCAATGTATTCATTTTTTTCTCTCTAGAAAAGGTCTGTAGATTTCAGAAAAGTTAGGAATAGCTCCACATGGGTTATCCTGGTGACTGGAAGACTAAGCACTTCATTGACTTATATTAGGAGTCCAGGGTTTTGCATGCATAGCTAGTTTGCTCCTTGTTATTACTGAGTAGTATTTTTCAGTATTTATGTACCACAATATCTTCATCCACTTGATGAGAAATTGGATAATTTATGGTTTACATAATAATAGTTAGAAATAGAAGTACAAAACATAAGTATATTTTCTACTTCACTGAGTTAAATAAGTGTTAAAAATATGATGAAATATATTTTTGTATGGTGAGTATATACTTGTGTGCTAAGTACATGATTACATGTAAATGTATTTGCTTTCTTATGTGGTAGTACAATTTTGCATTCCCATCAGTATTATATAAGAATTTCACGTGCTTTGAATCCTGACCAGCACTATATATTGTTACCTTTTTTTTTATTGTCTTCAATTAATGACTAATCATGTTGAAGACTTTTGATGTGGTTATTTGGCATACATATTTTTCCTATAATGAAATGTCCATTGAAATTGATTAGATATATTTTAGCACTGAGTAGTGAAAACTCTTAGTATATTCTGGATACAAGTTCTTTACCTGATATGTATTTTTCAAATATTATCTAAATATGTTGTTCATCTGTTTATTTTCTTAACAGTATTATCCACGGATATTACCAATGAACTTATTATTTTAAAATTAATAAGTTAAACTTATCATTTTTCATTGTTTGTGTATTTGTGTCTTAGGCTAAAAAAAAAAACTCAAGACCTCACAGATAGATCCTATATTTAACTCCAGATTACTGCAGTTTGGGCTTTATATTTAGTTTGTGATTCATTTTAAATTAATTATTGTATGTGATGTGAAGTATGGGGTGAGATAAGTTATCTATCTTTCTAACCTACTTATTATCTGCATATCTATTTGCATATGAATGTTGAATTTTTTCAATACAATTAGTCAAAACAAATATCCTTTGTCTCTAATTAATTTGCTATTGTCAATGCTCAATAGACCTTAAACACAAGTGTCAAAATTTGATTTTATTTGTTGATTTATACATATAGTCCTTTGTGAATAGCATCCTCTATAAACTACTGCAGTATTATAATACGTCTTGGAAGCAGGTATTATGAGTCTTTTTATTTTATCTTGTTTTTTTATGTTCTTTCTTCCTTCCTTTCTTCTTTTCTCCTTTCTTCCCTTCCTTTCTTCCATCCATTCTTCTTCTCTTCCTTCCTTCTTTTCTCTCTTTTCCCTGTTTCTCCTCCTCCTCCTCCTTCTTCTTTTTCTCCATTTCTTTTAATTTGTATAGGTTTAAAATTTTTTTTCAATTTTTTTGGTTATTAAAGTCCTTTGATTTTTCATATAAATTTCTAGAGTTAACTCTAATATTATTAACTAGAATTTTTTTAGGATTGTTTCTATGCTATAGGTTAATTTGAAAAGAGCTGTCATCCAACAACAGTACCATGATCATGGTATATCTTTTTATTAATTTAGGTCTACTTTAATTTCTATTATTATTATTATTATTATTATTATTATTATTATTAGTTTTCAGGATGAAATCTTGGTTAAATTTTATGTATACTTTACCTAAATATTCCATTTTTTATATAAATAGTTCTACTTTTTAAATTTCAATTTTATAATTTTGTTGTTAGTATGTATATAGAAATACCATTGATTTTTTTAAATTGATATAAAATCCACTAAACTTGTCAGTTACTTATTGTTTCTGGTAGTTTTTATATAGATTCATTGGATTTCCTACATAGACAATTTGCAGGTTTATGAAAATATAGTTTTATTGCTTTCTTTCCTAACTGTATATATTTTTCTTTATTTTGACTAATTTCAGGAGTGTGATGGTAAAAGGAATGTTAAGAGTAGATATTATAGCCTAGTTTCTAATTTAAAAGGGAATAGTCAGTCTTTCATCATTATGATAAAAACTGTAGTTTTTGTTTAGTCCAAGTCTAAAATGGGTGGAAGCTTTTACTGTACTTACACACAAAAACACACACACAATACAAAGATTTATCTCTTTCAGACGTAAACACATGGGAAGATGAGTCTTTACTTCCCTCCTGAGATTACTAACTTAACTTTCATTGGTTTGTTCTATAACTTTCCTAGCATTTGTCCATAATGTGCAAGACAAGCTTTTGTGTCTTAAGGAAATTCATGTTTTGTTACCTTTTGGATGAAAGTTGAATGTTCCACTGAAAGGAGACAACAGGCTGTAGGTCTAATAACTGTGGCATATGAATAAAAAATTAACTGTGGCATATGAATAACAAATGTTTCTGTGAAAATTAATGCAAATATTCTCCATTGTTGTAACATTCAAATTTTCATTACTATGGGGACTAAAGTTTGTAGGAACACTAAGAACTCTAGCAAAAATGTGTCTTCCCAGTTTTTTCGTAGAAAGCTTTCATCATTTTGCAAGAATCCCCTTCCGTGACTAGTTTTCCAACAGCATTGATCATAAAAATATATTGAGTTTTATCCAGAGCTTTTACTATTTATATTGAGTTAATATGTTTTGTTTTAAAAAGTGCGATTACGGTAAACTACATTGGTTACTTTGCAATATCAAAATCTGAGCTAAATAACAATTGATCACACTATAAATTTGTTAATATATATGTCTGAATTTGACTTTAAAATTTTTTAAGTAATATTGTGTGATTACATTCAGAAAGGATATTTTTCTATAATTTTTTTATGTGTACAGTACAGACATTACCTTTTTTTCTGGTTTTAGTATTATGATAATGATGATCTTATAAAATGAGTTGAAAATGTTCGCTTTTATATTTGGAAAAACTTTTATAAAATTGGGGTACTTAGCTAGATAGATAGAGATAGACAAAGATAGATAGATAGATAGATAGATAGATAGATAGATAGATAGATAGATAGATAGATATGAGAGAGGAAGTAGTCAGATGCTGGCTAGGCAGAGAGACAGAGAGGGTCTCAAGGAGAAGGAACACCTGTGGGAATGCCCCTGCATTACCCTCATTATATAACTAGCATTTGAAAACGTGGGTAATGTGGTTAAGAACATCTTCTGAAGCCAAGATGTTTTGTACAAAGGGACTGTTTGCCATTTGGACACAGTCACAATAGCTTAACTAAGTGTTTTTACTTAACCTAAACTTATAGTATCATTATTAACAATGAGGTTTTACCCCCCCGGGTAGGTTTTTCTGTGGTACTTATGGGTAATAATCAATATGTGGTAACTTTGGACAAGGGCACACATGCACAATAAAGCTGGGACCAGGAAACAGCTAGGAGGGTGAAAGGCAGGTAAGATGCAAATGAAAATGTCCCTAGAGGGGAGAGAGGAAAAACCCAGCACACTTCCCCACTGCAGGTAACTCATTTCAAGTTCTCTCTCTTCTCCAGAGTGTTGTTGCTTAATAAACTCCTTCTTTAACTTATCTTTTGGTGTTCGCATTCCTTAATCTTCTTTGTCGTGGGACAAGAACTTGAGATTGCTGGTCTAAGTTGACAGTGGAGTTGAAAACTCCATCAACAGGTAGGTAAGTAGGTAGGTAGGTAGATAGATAGATAGATAGATAGATAGATAGATAGATAGATAGGGAGATATTACTAATGCAGTCATTTGTACCTGGAATTTTTATCATTCCAAAATGTTATACTTTTTACTTTCTAATAAAAGCATATATGTTATAAATATTTTCCAAGCATTGTTTTATCTGTACCCCAAAATATTATATCATGGTTTTATTTTCATTTAATTAAATATGTTTTTTAATTTTTCTTAAGATTTTTGCTATGACTCATGAAATAAATATTTAGAAGTGTGCCATTTGATATCCAAATATGGTAAAATTTGAAAGTATGCTATCACTGATTTTTACTGTAATTGCATTATGATCCAAAAGCATAGTTTATTGATTTATATTGCTATAAATTTGTTGAGATTTTAAACAAATTTATATAATCTATTGGATAAATATCCCATATACCCTCAAAAGGGGATAGGTGTATTCTGATATTCTGCATGTATCTGTTTGGACAAATTTTTTCAAGATTTTATCATCCTTGCTGATTTTCAGTTTATGTTTTCTAACAATTACTGAGAGAGTTAGCTAAATTTTCCAAATGTTAATATTGGCTTATATTTCTCATTTTGCTTTTGTCAGTTTTCATTGCATGTATTTTAAGATTATGTCTTCTATTCTTGGTGATACTTCATGTATCAAAGTTTATTTTGTCTGATAGTAATATAGTTTTGTATTGATTCATATTTGAATGGTATAGTATTTTTATTTTAATTTTTTTGCTTTTAACCTATCCACATCTTTATAAAAAGTAGATTTATGGGTTAAAAAGTTGCAGTTACACAAAATGAGTAATTTCCAGATATCTGTTGTAGAACATAGTGCCCACAGTTTATAATAAAGTATTGTGCACTTAAAATTTTGCTAAGAGGATAGATCTTGTGTTAACACAAACAAGGAAATAAAACAAATCAGAACAACAACAAAACATCAAAAAACAAAAAGTGATACAAATAAACATTTGGAGATCACTGATATGTATATTACTAGATTGTGGTGATAGTAGCACAAATGCAACATATGTCCCAACTCATCAAATTGTATATATCAATGACAAGCAGTTTTTTTCTGTGCCAAATATACCTAAATAAAATTAAAAAGAATGAAAAAGAAAGTGAATTTTCTGTAAAAAGCACATAACAATATCTTGCTTTTATATACAATCTGATATTCTCTCTCTCTCTTTTTTTTTTTTTTTTTTTAGTTGGAGTCTCACTCTGTCACACAGGCTGGAGGGCAGTGGCATGCACTCAACCACCACAGTCTCAACCTGCTGGACTCAAGCTATCCTTCCACCTCAGCCTTCCAAGTAGCTGGAACTACAGGCACGCGCCACCATGCCCACCTAATTTTTTGATTTGTGGTAGAGATGAGGTCTCGCCAAGTTGCCCAGGCTTGTCTTGAACTCATGGGCTCAGGGAATCCTCTCATCTCAGCCTCCCAAGGTGCTGAGATTTATAGGCATGAGCCACCGCGCCCCTCCACAGATTCTTTTTCAAAACTGAAATTCTTCATTGTTTGCATCCTTCATATCATGAAATGGCAGCTAACATAACTTCTTTTTTTTTACTCCCTTATCAGCCAGATTACTGTATTTCCTGCATTAGAACACTCTCAGGAGAAGAATAGAGGTACAGCCTTATTGTGGGTCTGTTTTCACTTTAGGAGTCATCACAGAAAATAAATAAATAAATAAGCACCCTTTCCATGCACAGTGAGCCTTCTGTTTGCAAGGGATAAAGGTGGAGGTGAGAGTGTAAGCACTGGGATTTGGCTTTCTGGGCTTATAGACTAACCTTTCCATTTCCATGTGTACTTTGGGGTCAATTTCTTAAAATTTCTGCTCCTGTACTTTTCTTGAGTAAATTATTATATATATATACCACTAGTTAATTCATACAATATACTTGTGGCAGGATGTCACAGACTAAAGTTGCTCTATAAATATTATTAGCTATTGTATTATAGGACTTACACCTAGTGAGAAGAATGTGCATTACCAAATATACTTCTAATAAAAATATTATGAAAAATACCCTCAAATGCTGCAAATGCAGAAGGCACAGAAAGGATAAATATCCACCAATATCACATAGCATGCCAAGAAGCAGAGCCAGGCTTTCTGGAGCCAATATTCTTTTTAAAAATTGAGACATGATTTACATACCATAAAAATCATTACTTTGAAGGTATAACTCAATGAGTTTTAGTGTATGCACAAAATTGTGCAATCATCACCACTATCTAATTTCAGAATGTTTTCATTATCCCCAAATTAATTATGTGTACATTAGCAATCACTACTCACAACTATCCTGAATCTATTTTCTTTCTCTCAGTTTACCTGCTCTGGATATTTAACATATATGAAACTTTACAATATGTAAATTTTTGTGTTTAGCCTCTTTTATTTTGCAGACTTTTTCAAGGTTCATCCATGTTGCAGCATGTATTCATATTTCATTCCTGTTTGTGGCTTAAATATTCCATTGCATATATACCACATTTTGTTTAGCCATTCACCAGCTGATGAGCATTTATGTTGTTTCCACTTTTAGTTATTAAGCATAAGGCTGCTATGAGCATCCATGTACAAGTTTTCACATGGGCATATATTTTCAAATTTTTGGAGTACACTTAGTAATGGAATTTTTGGATCTTGTGGTAACTCTAAATTTAAATTTTTGCTGAACTGCCAAATTGTTTTCCAAAGTGACTGTGCCATTTACATTTCCACCAACAATATATGGAGGATTCCAAGTTCTCTACACTATTCTCAGCATTTGCTGTTTTTTATGTTTTATTATAACCATCTCAGTTAGTGTGGAGTACTACCTCATTTCTGGTTTTCAATTACATTTCCCAAGTGTCTAATCGTGTTGAGCATTTTGCCATGTGTTTTTTTGACCACTCGTGTGTGTGTGTGTGTGTGTGTTTTAATAGAAATATTTATTAAAACTTTTTGATACAATTTAATTGGATTACTTTTTTTAAATGTTTGAGTTTTAATACTTTGGAAACTAGGCTTGCATTAAATGCACACATGCTTTCACCCATCTATGAATTTTATTTTCACTTTATTGACAACGTCTGTTGAAACACAAGGTGTTTATTTTAACACAGCTCATTTTATCTATTTTTCCTTTTGTGACTTCTGCTTTATATTTCACGTTTAAGCATTCACTGTCATATCCAAGGTCATGAAGATTGTTCTTTTTGTTTTCTTCTAAAACTTTTCTGGTTTTAACACTTACAGTTAGGTTACTAATCTACTTTCTCTATATATGATGAAATAGAAATTCAATTTCACATTTGTCCCAAACCATGTTAAAGGATCATTTCTGCCCTATTGAATTGTTTTAACACCTTTGTTAAAAATTAATTTTAAATGAATATCCAGAGTTTAATCTAAACTCCAATTTCTATTCTATTGATTTATATATCTATCCTTATACCAAAACTATACTATTTTGATTATTGTGGATCTGTAGTGTATTGTGCTATGAGAAGGTATGAGTGTTTCAATTTTCTTCTTTTTTTTAGATTGTCTTGCATTTTAATATAAATTTTAAAATTCATTCTCAATTCCTGTTACAAAATTCTGAGGCTTTGATAAGAATTGCAATTAATCTATAGATCAATTAACTATCTTAAACTATTAACTATCTTAAAATATTAAGACTTCTAATCCACAAAGTAGTAGGCACATATGCATTATATAATTTATGTAGAAACAAGATCTCTCTATAAATTTATTTATTTTAGAGACAAGGTCTCACTCTGTTGCCCAGGTTGAAGTGCAGAGGCATGATCATAGCTTGCCACAACCTCAAACTCCTGACTTCAAACAAATCTCCTGCCTCAGCCTCCCGAAGTGCTAGAATTACAAGTAGAAGCACCCATGCTCTGCCTATTTAGATCTTTATAAGCTGTCAACACTGTTGAATTTTGTTTTTTGTTGGTTTGTTGAGTAATTCTGCAAGGCCTACATTTTTTTCACATGTGACCACTGAAGTTTATGCTCAGTAGCTTAGCAGGTACATAGTTATTGAACAGAAATTGTGTTAAACACGTGGAACCCACAAACTCTCAGTCTCTGTCTGGTGCCTTGCTTGTGCCTTAGAGATTGTCTTCAACTCAGTCAGATGTTTGACAATTCCAACTCTAATTTCCTGCTTGTGTAAAGACTCAAGGTCAGTCAGAAGAAGAACTTAGGGTTTTCTTAGGACTATTCTAAGTAAGCATGTGCAGAGTCTTGACCATGCATTCAGTTCTGTGCATGTGTATGGCCATATAGATTCATATCAGAAATATAACAAGGTTTTTTAAAGGTCATATAGACATCTCACCCCTCAGATTTTACTTTTTAGCTTTTTAGTTTGTCTACTGTTTGCCCTAGTTGTCATTTGAATCCCCAGGAAACGGTAAAGTTAAACAATGATAGCTTTTAAATATTTTTGACAAAGAAATCAGGAGAGAGGTTTTTTTGTACTGGATGATTTCCAAATCAGAGAACCAACAGACAGGTAAAATAATAGCAATCCCTTGGGAATGCAACTTTGAAGGACATCCACTGTTGCTCTGCCACCTCCCAGGGTTGCCAGACAGATGATTTCCACCACATTTGCAGGATTTTGTTTTTAAACCTACCACAAAAACAGAGAAAGTAGAAAGGGAGTAAGGCAAGGTAAAATGCCACAGATACCACAGTTCTTACCAATGTTTAGCAATTTTTCTTAAGTAAATTGTTTATATATTATGAAAAAATTTTGGTTAATTTTCAGAATTCTGAAAGCATTAATTCTGATAATTTTGCCAGTGTTCACATTGATTTTTTTTAAGTACAGAGTTTTAGTTTCTTATGTCACTAATTTCAATGACAGCATTCTCTGATCCAGTATACTTACCAACTAAAATACAGCATTTCTAAAACACCTACTCAAAGGCAGACACAATGACCTTGACATGAAAGTTTCAAGCTTTTGTTATTGATATCAGAGTTGTAGAATATTCTCAAACTGAACAATCCCTTGCCTGTCTGGAAAACAAGAATATAGAATATTATCATGAATGCACATTTTTGGGGGATCTTGAAATAATACAGATCATCTCACTTTTTACCTAAGAGTACATCAATTGTCATTTTTTTGTCTGACAAGAATTTATGGAACTTTAAGTTCTGTCTTGGATGTAGAAAAGAGAAGCTTCCCTCCCCCCAACACACACATAAATAAGAATACAGATAATGTACAAAATTATAACTTTTTATGAATGAGTCAAAAGACAGCATAAGATACAATTGATATAATAGGCTTATTCTATTACTGGAGACAGAAAACTTTTGAAATGTCACTCTATTAACACTTTACAAGAACTCTGAGAAATGAAAACCCTGGGTTTAAGTCCTGTGTCTAACATCACAAATCACATAAACTTTCTAAGCTTCAGTTTATACTTAGAATAACATAATACATCATCAGTACATAGACTACCACATTTTATTAATTTAAAAATGTAATTGTATTTATTTTAATTGACTGTAAGGTTTTAAGCAATACTTTAGCATTCCAATTTCAAACTTATTTCATTCAAGAAAATTTGCTAGGAACATGTGAGACTGGAGATAGTTAGAGAAACCTTAAGCAGACAGACAGACAGGGCAAGTCCTCTAGTAACAGTGTAGCAAACTTCCAGCAAGTTCTCAGACTGATACACTTGCATTGGTAAACAAGCTCCCTGAGAGCCTCTCAAACTAGAGCTTAAGTACTCACTGTTGGGATAGAAAAACAACCAGTCAACTCACTGCCAAGTACCAACCAATCAGCTCACAGCTAGTGCTAGTCAGTGGGTTCAGTCTTAGGGCTATATAAGCACCAGGTTTTGGCTCCAAACCAGCAACCCCCTTGGGTCCCAAACCACCATGGGAGTTTTTCTGCCCCCTCAATAAATCCTGCTTTCTCACTTTCTAACTATCCATGTCCCTCACTCTTCTGGACACAAGACAAGAACCCTGACCTGAAGAACTACAGAAGATCATTGGAGCCAAAGAGCCATGTTCCCCAGAGGCTGGCTAGTCTACCGACAGAGTTGGCTGACTAGGAGAGCTGCTGGAAGAAGAACCAGGAAGCTGAGATGCCCTGGGGCCTAGGCTTGCCAACCCACCAAATCAGCAACACTCTCAGGGCTTGGCTTGTCAGCCCATTAGTGCCGACACTTCAGGGCTAGGCTTACCAACGCCTTGAGCCAATGCTCTCTGGGTCTGGGCTGGTTGACCCCTTGGAACTGACACTCTCAAAGTTCAGGTTGACCTGAAAAATCCATATCACATGCACTTTAAGTAAACATATTATGTGAATTTCTTACTTGTATGAATTAATAAAACTCTTTATAAAGCATGAAGACTGATGAAGCAGCCATATTAGAAAACATTAGTCTCAATATATTTGATATCATTTATGGAATGTATGTTTCTGAAAAATAATGAGTTGCTGAGAATTTTGCATTCAGCATATCTAAAAGTTTACTGCATGCTTCAGACATAAGTAAATTAAGGAAATTATTTTAAGTCCCTGATATTTTTAGGAGTAGAGCTCAACACTTTTGTTTCAAAAACTTGATTAGTTTACTATAACATGTAAATCTTAGATTTTTAAAAAATCTACCTTTGAATGCCTTTAAATCTAGCTCCAACAAGAGCTAGATTTTAAGTCTAGCTCCAACAAGAATAACTATTAAATTGTTAATCCAAATGCCATATTATTTACTAATTTACTTGTTCATTTTTTTTATTGTCAAATAATACTATTTATGGGGAACAACGTGATATTTTGATCTATGTATACATTGTAGAAATATTCAGTCAGGCTAATTACATATATACCACCTCACCAACTTATTTTTTGTGGTAAGAAAATGATAAATCTGTTCTTTTAGCAATTTAAAATATATATAATACATTTTATTAACTGTGGTCACCATGCAGAGCAATAAGTCACTAAAACTCATTTTTCCAGTCTAAATAAAATTTGTATCCCATGACCAATGACCTCTTTTTATAATAGTTTAAAATTTTTATTTTATCTGCTTATTTACATCTATATGAAAACAATGTTCCAATAGTTTCAGAAATTCAATAAGGAATGACCACATATTTTTAGTCAAACTTCTGTTCAGAAAATAATAAATAGTTCCAAACTCAACTTGATTTGTGTGCAATACAGCTACAACTGTTAAAATTACCATATTTTATAAACAGTTACAAATATAAACTTAAAAATCAATAATACTAGTATTAAAATGCAATATAATATGAAAGTATTAGAAAATATTTTATATAATGTAAATATAAATTTAAAAATATATAATGAATACACTGCTTTGAAAGACTATATAAAAATTATTTTAAGTATTATGTATACATGGATATTACATATATGTGTGTGTATACTTATCTACTATATCGTTCATCTACTGTATGTACTTTATGTATATAGATATTTACTATATCTATATAGTAGACCTATATTTCATCTATTATATATCTATATAGTGTACTAAATCTACTAGTACTGTATAGTATGCATATAATATATATGGTAGGGTAATGTATGGATAGATAAGAGACTGATGCATTATTTTAATTTTCTTCAAAGCCTGAATCAAAAATATTTGGAAAGGTAAATAAAACAAACTTTACTTTTTTCATGTGTTTCTGTGGAGAAATTTGAGGATTTCCGTCATGAATTGGTCCCTGTATCTCGGTCTGTTGTCTTCATTAATCACATCATGGCAAGAAGATAAATTAGAAATTGGTATCTACTATTTACCATGTCAAGTCCAAGAAGACATCCCAAATTACTTGTGGATGTATCAAAGTATAATCACCTAACATGTGTGTGTTTGTGTGAGTGTTGCTATTCTCTGTATGATACTTCATATATCTTGCACTAAGATTTGGGATAGACTTGAATTGCAAGACGGTATGAGTTAAGGAGGAAGCTTTATTGAGGAAAGAAAACTCACAAATTGGTGGTCAGTAAAGAGAAAAAGTAAGGCACAGGTCCCCTTATTATCTTATCATCTCACATTTTGAAACCAGAGTAAAAGTGGACTTGCCATTCTGGATCTTTATTACAGTGCAGGGACCACCTCTCACCCATATTGTTTTCTATGTTCTATATTGTTTATGGCACAATTGTGAAAGCAATTTTTCTAAGAGGAGTAAAAATTAAACTGCTTGACACACAACAGTCTAACTATAGGGTGCCAATTGTTTAAAAATTGCCTGAAAACACCAGCTGCTTTGTCCCTGAGAATTTGCAGCAATATTGGGATGTTAGAGTTCCACTTAAGGTAAGTGGTATAAATGGTGCAGGGTTAACCACAAATCCCATCCAAGATTATTTTAGGTGCAACCCCTGCTGGGGCATCTCCCTAGTACCAGTTATCGCATTTTCCAGGCAACCTAGAGTGAGCACTCAGGGTCATGTTAAACAGTTCCATTTTTTGAACTACTCTGAATCGGTGCTTCTGTCAATCAAATTCAACATTTCAATTGACATTAAAAATTGAACAATTTTTGTTGCCACTTTATTTTCCTTTTAGAAACTGACCTAGTTAAATGGTGACTGCCACTAACGTCAGTCAAAGATATTGGGTTTTTGATAGGGCTAGTGGGTCATGCCATTTTATTTAGAGTTTACTCCCCATAGTATATGCAATTGTTTTGAATGACACAGTAAAGATGTTTTTCAATCCTAAGAAATTAAAGATCAAATGAAAAAATCTAGTTGTCAGTAAACATTTTATATTGAAAAGTGTCGTGGTTGAAAATAACTTAGATGTGCAGAAATATCTTTTTGTTATGACAAGATTTCTAGAAGGACTGATTCAGTTATACTGAAATAAGCGAAATGTTTGTTCCTATCTCTTATGCAGTGATTTTTTTTTGGGGGGGTGGGGTAAGGAATAACACAAATCTTTTACCGTCATAGTATCCAATGCACATTTTTCCTTACTCTTTATTTATTTGTCTTAAAAGACCACTGAATGTAACGTTTTTATAACTTCATTTTAAACACAATTAGAGACATTTCATAATTTATTCACAGATAATGGTATTAACAAGACTTTTTGTATTTTGTTTCATCCTCAGTACTAACTCTTCAAGCTCTAATTTTGATTCTCAATTCTTCCCTTACTGGCTCTTTCTTCAGTGCTATCACCATTGTCCCAACTTAAACCTGTTCCTTTTTTCTTTTTCTTTTCTTTCTTTCTTTTTTTTTTTTTTTTAGTCTGTTTAATTCTGAGCTTTTGTCTCAATTATTTAACTGGTGCACATATGTATGTGTCTTTTATGTTTATGGTAATATGTGCCTTTTCTATGATTGTCTGCATTTTTTTTTTTTACTTGAACATTTCTGGGGACCTGGACATTCACAAAAAAGTCCTTTTGCCTAGTTATTGGCATTTAATAGAGGTTGGTCAGACATAATGTCTATGTGTATAACATAAAAGGTTTTACCAAGGGTAATGGGACACAGGGAGAAAACATTAAGAGTCCCGATATGGGAATTGGTATTAATGCAGGGAGAAAGAATCTTTCATACTATTAGAGTTTTAAGGAACATATACATCTGGATTTAGTCTATCTACTCTCTACTAGGTGTTTAGGGTCTTTCAAAAACAGAAAATATGAAAAAAAAAAGAATTTTTCAACTGAAACATCTGATTTATCTGAGAAAGATTAAAATAGTATATCTTAAATCTCCATCAGATTACTAGGACTTAGATTGCTGTTCTTTGAAACTGAACTTTCAAGGTTTGATATCATACTGTGTTAAACTTCTAACACTGGTCCTTGCAAATAGCTTTGATTGTGATTTTGAGATTCTGAAGATAACTGAAGATTACCTATTTTAGGGACAGGGAGAACTATTTATCAATTATAATGAGTCTTTCAACTCACTTCAATATTGTCAGTACCTACAGGCCAAGTCATTAACATTTTAGAGTAGAATATCAATACCAATTAATGGACATATGCATTGCTGTTTCTTAAAAAAACAACAGAAATGGTGGAGAAGAAATAAAAGAACTCCATAAAAGCTCTGAAAAATAGAAAAGGGAAACACTTTAAAAAATAAACTGTATAAAATTTTGCGATTCAATGAAGTGTAGAATAAAACAATCATCATAGAGCATTTAACAACGAAAAACTAGTAAAACACAGAGCTTATGCAGATACAAAATCACTCTTCACTATGGGATCCCAGAGGGGCTTAGAATCAATAATTACAAGGAACATGGATGAGAAATAGGCCAGTTCTCAAAGTAATTATTTAAAACAAAACGTTCAGTTCATTTGGGTCATAGATAGTGATTTTGTTCATGGTATCAAAGACAGGTTGTGTTAGTTCCTTTTAGTTGAAATTGGTGTTTAAATATTGTCTAAACAAAATAATGATATGCCTAGGAGAAGTGGAGTTTCATAAAATTTCAAAATTAAGCAGAACTTAGAATAAAAATAAGCGAACTTAGAGTAATAGTGACTGTCAAATACAGCACAGAAATGCCTTCAAAAATCAATAAAATAATTGTTTCAACCAGAAATAATTTTTTAAAACTACAAAATATTCTTAAACTTGCAGTTTTACCTTGCATATTTGTGCATTGCCTTCCTCCGGATAGAGCGTTTTAATTACATAAAAGCCAAAATTCCTTATCCTCTAATTTAAACCTGACTTTAAAGAAATGATTTATACACATAAAAATGTACACATTTAATAAAGAAGTGTACGACAATCTTTTATGAGAATTGATACAGACATTGATTAATCACAAAAAGATAATATAAGATTAGCCATTTCTAATTTCGAATAAAAACAATAAAAAGTGAAATAGCTTAGGACAAGAATGAGGATGAAAAACCTGAATAACTGGTATTTACTGAGGGAGGGAAAGTGTGACTGAAAATGTAATAAATGTAAGAAAATTTCTAAAATGTCAAATTTGGATCTTTGGAGAGATTTTGAAACTAACAAACAGAAGTAAGTGATAGGATAACTAATAATTGCAAGCAAAATAAAAAGAAGTACTTAGAGTAGGTAAATACCATGAAGGCTTTAGATAAAATTAACACTTTAAAAGTAAAATTGGAATAGCCTCAGAAGTGGAAAATAACACCACAATAAATTCAAAAACAATTATTACGATAGAACAAAAATAAGATACTATTAAATATGAAAGACATATCCTAGAAAGAAAGTACTCAAACATTAAGATATTAAGGAAAAAACAAGAGAGCAAAGAAAACTAAAAATATATAATCATTTTAATTGCGAAATAAAATTAATCTTATGATTAAATTTGACAAATTATTTCTGAACAAGAATAATAAAAGGAATACACCTCAAAATATACTTATCAAAATTTCTGATTTTCAGAATGAAAAAAATAAGCCTTAAATTCTTCCAAAATTAGAGAAAGTATATTCTATGAATGTCATCTTTGTAATGCCATGAACCTTTGAATTGACAAGTCAAAGAGAGCACTTTTTAAAATACTGATATGAATTATAATTGTGAATTCATAATTTATTTATCTAAGCAAACTAGCATTCAAATACATGAGTATATTTGTAAAAAGGCTAGTTCTATTGAGGCTAGACTATATAAAATTAAATTCCCAGTGAACCACGTTTGACTTCTTCCTCCCCCCATTATGTGTTTTTGCAAGTAAGCTGTTCATGTTTCTGCTCAGTATGTGGTCACTCATTGATTCATGTCATCAGAGAAGCAAACTCTCTAAGCAGTAGGAATTATCACATCATAAATCTGTCATGCGTGGTAAGTTAAATGCACAGGTCTTAAAAGTTACACCAAGATATAATGAAAGTGGCTTACATTTCTTTTTTTTTTTTTAATATGTTATTGTGGGGTACAGTTAGGGGTTAGGCATACAAAAATGTTTCGTTCAGGTACCCTTGTTGATAAGAGGTGTCTCCCCATCCCCAGACAGATACCCACCACCATTAATCCCATCCCCCCCCCCCAGTTTCCCACCACTGTCAGTCATTTTCTTGTGGTAATACGTTGGATGATCAAGGTCTACTATATGAGTGAGAACATGTGATACTTAGTTTTTTGTTTTTGTGAGAGGTCACTCAGTATTATGGACTCTA
>CAUYQG010205813.1:0-34918 GCA_963574415.1 Tarsius wallacei | reverse complement strand
TAAATTTCAGTCAATTCAAAAAGTAGAAAGCATATGGTTTTAGAAAAAGATATTTGATGAATGTATAACTTTTAATAACATTGGAAAAGCTACTCGTATTTTTGTGATTGCATTGTCTCTTTGGGGGAATCTATCAAAAATACAGATTCAAGATCTCTATTCTACCAGATATTCTTATTTATTTGATCATTTGGCCCAATACTTATTTGTTTTAACATGCTTCCTAGGTTACTGTGATGTGTTTTCAGGTTTAAAAACTACTGCTAGATTATATGATTCTTTAACTACATTTTAAAGACTAATTAAAATGTAGTCTTGAAATTGCCCACCATTGACCATTATAGAGTTGAGACTAATAGGAGTAAGAAGTTTACAGAAGCCAGGAAATGTTCTCCCAAAGGTCAAGATAATACAATATGGATAAAGCTATAAAATTAATCTTAACCTAGCCTCAAGTCTCCTGTGTGAGGTAATGGATAAGTCCTAAGCTTTTCTACTCTCTCCCACAGTTGAAAACTCCTAAGTTTTCCTAATTCTTAGTCTTCATCTTGTCCCCCAGCCAACTTTTAACATAACACCTAAAGATTAACATCATTTCCTTTATCTGCAATTCTGATTTTTTTTTTTTTTTCTTTTTAAGTCAGGGTCTCATTCTGTTGCCCAGACTGGAATACAATGGTACAATCCTGTCTCACTGTAGCCTCAACACCCTAGGCTCAGGCAATCTTTCCATCTCAGCCTTCTGAGTAACTGGGACGACAGACATGTGCTACCATGCCTGGCTAATTTTTTTTTTTTTTGGTAGAGACAGTGTTTCACTGTGTTGCCTAGGCTAATCTCAAACTCCTGGGCTCAGACAGCCCTCTCACTTTGGCCTCCCCAAGTGCTGGGATTACAGGTGTGAGCCATCACATCTAGCCTGCCATTCTGATCTTGATCTTAAATTGGGGTTCTGATAATAGTTTCTGCCTTTTTCCTTGTGGCTAAGTCTCAGGTTAATATTCCAATCTCTCTAATATTGGTGATCCTGGTCTACTCTTGCCAGTTCCAATCCTCCCCTAGGAACTTAAGAACTCATACTAAATTCCAGTCCAGTGCCTGGCTCTGGCTTCCTGAAGGCAGATTGCACTGATACTGGCAGTCAACTTCCTTTCATATTACCACCTGCTCCTGGATCCCATGACCCAACTTTCCTGTCCAAAAGTTGATTCAGTTCTCAGTCTCCACATTTGAAAACTCATGATTCTGGCCAAGTCACTGTAACTCTCTGAGCTTGAAGTTCCTCATTTAAAAAATACTAACAGCAATCATTTCCTTATAAGTGGTAAAGATTAAATATGGTTATACATTAAGTGAAATGCTAAGTCTAACAGCAGTTGATCAAATGTTACTAATTTATTCTATAATAGGAAGCACAAACTGAAACACTTGCCCTTCCTTATTTAACATCTCCCCTCTTTTCCTTTGACTCTGTTCTTCTCTCAAGTAATCAAAACTACTTGATTAAAATATTATCATCTTTATCATTTAGATCTGTGTTTCCTAATCTTTTTCACATAATTGCACACATCTAAAGTGATCATATTTAAACGGAAAAAATGAAGACAAGTGGATGAAATTGCTGATGAAGAGATATAATCATCTCAGCATCTCTAGCCATCTTGGGCCTGCCTTGGAATCCCTAAATGTTAAGTTAATCATTTATCAGCCTATCTGTAATTCATCAATTATGTCGGCTAGGAAACCTTGCTTCAATTGACACGTTCTGTCAATTGCTGGACTTTGTTCCATTACCTACAACTCTGTCTTTGTCTCAGTGTTTGCATACCCAAGAAGACTACTCTACTTCCAGTCTGATTTTTCCAGCTAGTACATTACAGGTAAATGGAGGGTTTTATTGAGAACAGACTCATTAACTAAGATAAGACATCAGGTATCTATCAATCACTCCATTGTATGCACCACAGATAAAGAACATTTTTTCAAAAAAACTTAGCCTTAGAAAAAGAAAATAATAATCAATATTGTTTGTATATTTATACCTCTCATGGAGGAGAGATGTCAGCGAGATGGTGGAATGAAAGCCCTGAGCTCAATACTTTATACAACAATTCCCTTGTAAAAAAAAAGAAAAAAAAAAAAAAACAGTTGAAAAACTAGTTGCACATTGGACAAGCATGAAACCAGCCATATTAAAACGGGTATGAAAATTCAAGATACCTTATTTCCGTAATTCCCTGAAGCACAGTGTGCCATATGATTAGGATGAAACTCCCAGCTTCCAGCTTCTCCCTTGGAGGAAAGGAAATAATCGGACTGGATTCCAATATTCTAATTTCTGGGGGTCTACCCAAGAGACCAGCTGGTCTGTCTTGCTTTTTGGAGTACTAACTGAAGCTGGCATACTCTAGACGAGGGCTGCACAGAACAAAGTCAACAGAGCAATCACTCATGACGTCTTCTCTCTAGTTCAACACAGAGGAATTAGGCCCCTCCCAAAAGTACATTAGATGCCAATTTCTCACTGGAGAAAAAAAAGAGTAAAACCATGTGTTCCACACTCCAACTTTTCTGGAGTCCTCTGAGAGACAGTCTCAGATCACTAAAAGCTCAAGCATTCTTTAGATACTTACGAGCCATTGAGAACAAAAAGGACAGTTTGGACTATCATGTAAGCCAGAGAAGATGAATATACAGGGAAAGTTTAAGATGCTCCCAGAATGTCTGGACAGGTTGGCTGGTGAGAATCTTCTCCTAAACAAGGCAAGTTCAAGAAGACTGAGAGGAGTAGCTGTTTTTTTTTTTTTTTCTAATGTCTAATGTCTAATTTTCCTTGACAAAGAGTTAAAAAAAAACTAAATTAAACTAAACAAAAACAAGGGGAACATGGTCCAAAGAAAGAAACAAGATACATTTCCAGAAATCAAACCTAAGGAAACAGAGTTTTATGAACAGCCTGACAGAAAATTCAAAATAACCATCATCAAGAGCTTAATGAGGCTGGGTGTGGTAGCTCATGCTTGTAATCCCAGCACTTGGAGAGGCCAGGACAGGAGGATCACTTGAGGCCAGGATTTTGAGACCAGCCTCGACAACATAGTGAGATCTCAGCTCTACACAAAAATAAAAAAAACTAACACGTGCATGCCTATAATTCCAGCTACTTGGAAGGCCGAGGTGGGAGGATCACTTGAGCTCAGGAGGGCAAACCTGCAGTGAGCTGTGATTGTGCCACAACACTCCAGTCTGGGTAACAGAGTGAGATTCTATCTCAAAAAAAAAAAAAAAAAAAAAAAGCTTAATGAGCTTAGGTGAACAAATTGAGAATTTCAGTGAAGAGAGAAAATATAAAAAAGAATGAAACAAAAATACTGAAGAGCATAATAATAAACTAAAAAATTAATACAGAGATTCAGCATTAGAATTAAGCAGAAGAAATAATCAACAAACTCAAAGACAGGTTATTTGATATAATCAAGTCATAGGGGCAAAATTAAATTGAATTTTTTTTTTTTTAGTTGTAGTCTCACTCCGGCGCCCAGACAGGAGTATAGTGGCAGGCTCCCAGCCACTGCAGCCTTGACCTGCTGGGCCCCAGTAATCCTTCCACCTTAGCCTTCCAAGTAGCCAGAACTACAGGTGTGCACCTACCACGCCCAGCTAATTTTTGATTTATTGTAGAGACGAGGTCTCGCCAACTTGCCCGGGTGAGTCTCGAACCCGCGGGCTCAGGCAATCCACTTGCCTCAGCCTCCCAAAGTGTTGGGATTACAGGCTGAGCCACCGAGCCCGGTCATAAAATAGAATTTTAAAAACGAATGAAGAAAGTTTGAGGAACTTATGAGATCCCATCAAACAGACCAACATATGCATATGGGAGTTTCAGAAAAAGAAGAGAGAAAAGGAGTCAGAAAGCTTGTTCAAAGTAATAATAGCTGAAAACTTCCTGATCTTGGGGAAGAAATGGACATCCAGTTCCGGGAATCCTAAAATAATTCCAAATTAGATGGAAAATTTATACCAAGTTATATTACAATAAAATAGTCAAAAGTAAAAGACAAAAAAAAAATTGAAAGCAACAAAAGAAAAGAAACTTGTCACGTACAAGGGTTCTACTCACATAACTCCCCCAACTCCATTAGACTATCAGTGGATTTCTCAGCAAAAACCTTGCAGGCCAGAAAGAAATGGGATGATACACTCAAAATGCAGGGGGAAAACTGCCACTTCTATATGAGAAAAAATTGTGCTTCAAATATGAAGGAGAGATACAGACTTTTCGAAAACAGAAGTTGGGAGAATTCAATACCACTAGACCCACTTAATAAGAAATTCTAAAGATAATTCTTCAAGTTGAAATGAAAGGACACTAAACAGCAATGCAAAACCTATGAAAGCATAGCACTTTCTGTTAAAGGTAAATATATAGAAACAAATACAGAATACTATAATACTGTAACAGTAGTGTTTTAACAATTTTAATACTAGTATAAAAATTAGAAGGCAAAGTTACTGAAAACTGTGACCATAAAAATATGTTAATGTATATGCAACACAAAAAGAGGTAAGCTATGGCATAAATAACAAAAAATGTTGGAGGGGAGAGTAAAATGCTTAGGAATAAATTTAACCAAGGAAGCAAAAGACATGTTCACTGAAAACTACAAAACATTAATAAAAGAAAGAAGACACTAATAAATAGAAAGACATTGCATGGGCCTTACTTGAAAGATTTAAAATTGTTAAAAATGTGTATACTACTCAAAATGATCTATAGATTCAATACAATCACTAACAAAATCTCAATGACATTCTTTACATAAATTTTAAAGATCAATTCTAAAATTTCTTTGGAATCATAAAAGATTCAAACAGTACTATCTACTTTTTCTTTCTTTCTTTTTCTGTTAGATTAGAAAACATAGTTTATTTAGAAAGTAAATAGAGAGAGAGAAAGAGGAGATTCACCTTCCCAAGGTAGGGGAGGGGGCCAAAACCAGGAAAAAGGAAACAGTCATAGCTTAAAGAGCATATGGCCACACCAGAGTCTAGTAAGCCAATGGCCAGCCAACACTATCTTAAGAAAGAAGAGTAAAGCAGGAAACACCACTCTTTATAATTTCACAATATATTACAAAGCTATAGAAAGTAAAGCAGTAGACAGACATCAAGGCATACATAAGCAGACTTGTAGACCATGTAGACCAAAGGGACAGAACAGAGAGCCCAGAAATAAACTCACACATAAACAGTCAACTGATATTTGACAAGAGCCACATGAAGAAAGATGAGTCACTTCAACAAATGTTGTTGGAAAAGCTGTATATCCACATGCAAAATAATAAAATTGGACTCACACTATACAAAAAATCAACTCAAAATGGAATAAAGACTTAAACATAAGACCTGAAACTTTAAAACTCCTAAAAGAAAACATAGGAGGAAAATGTCATTACATTGACCTTGACAATAATTTCTTACCTATGACCCCCAAAGCACAGGTAACAAAAGCAAAAATAGACCAATAGGATTATGTCAAACTAAAAAACTGCACGCAAAGAAAACAATCAGCAAAATAAAAAAGTAATCTACAGATTGGGAGAAAATATTTGCAAACCATATATCTAATAAGAGGTTAATAGAAGGGGAAAAAAGGAGCTCCTATAACTCAAAAGCAAAAAAAAAAAAGAAAGAAAGAAAAATTAACCTTTTTTTAAAATGGGCAGAGGACTTGAATAGACATTTTATAAAAGAAGACGTGCAAATGACTGATATATATATGAAAAAGTAGTTAACATTACTAATCATCAGGGAAACACAAATCAAAAGTACAATGAGATTATCATTGATACCTGTTAGGATGGCTGTTGTAAAAAAATAAATAAATAAGTGTTGACAAGGGTGTGGAGAAACTGGAACCTTTGTACACTATTGGGAATGTAAAATGGTGCAGCCAATGTGGAAAATAGTATGGAAGTTCCTCAACAAACTAAAAATAGAACTACCATATGGTCCACCAGTCCCTTTTCTGGGTATATATCCAAAGAAAATAAAATCAATATGTTGAAGGGGTATCTGCTTTCCCATGTTCATTGCAACATTATTCACAATAGCCAAGATGTGGAACAACCTAAATGTCCATCAATGGATGAATGGGTAAAGAAAATGAGGTATATACATACAGTGAACTATTCCCCGGTCTTAAATAAGAAAATCCTGCTATGTGGGATAACATGGATGAACTTAGAGGGCATTATTCTAGGTAAATAAGCTAGTCAAGAAGTACAAATACTGCGTGAGTCTATGTAAAGTTCTCCAAAATAGTCAATCACAGAAGCAGGGGGTAAAATGGTGGTTGTCAGAGACTGGGGGAAAGAGAAGATGCAGAGTTGCTGTTCAATAGGTATACAGTTTCATTTATGTAAGACGAATATGTTCCAGAGCTCTGCTGTACAACATTATAGTTAATGAGTATATTGTACATTTAAACATTTGTTCAGAGTATAGACTACATGTCAAGTGTTCTTATCGCAATTCTTATTAAAAAAAGTTTTTATGGAAAAAGATTTTTATAGGAATGAGCAAATATAGGCAAAGAGTTTTAAATAATTGTGGTTTTAATATCTTTTAGAACATATGTACACATCAGGATATGTACACACATTATGTTGTGGTAACAGACAACCCCAAAATAGCAGTAATTTAAAATAACAGAATTTTAAAAATCCAAATCGTATATATATAATTTCTTTTGAGTCAGGGTCTCACTCTGTCGCCCAGCCTGGAGTGCAGTGGCACGCTCACGGCCACCGCAGCCCCAACCTGCCAGGCTCAGGCAATCCTTTCACCTCAGCTTTACAAGTAGCTGGAACTACAGGCACTTGCCACCATGCCTGGCTAATTTTTTTTTATTTATTGTAGACATGAGGTCTTGTCAAGTTGCCCGGGCTGGTCTCAAACGCATGGGCTCAGGCAGTCCTCCCCTTGGCCTCCCAAAGCTCTGGGATTAAAGGCATGAACGACCGTGCCCAGCCCTTAGTCATATTTCAAAGTGCCCACACTATTAAGATATGTAAATGATGATCACAAGAAGGCCAAGTAAGGATTTATTTCTTGCTATTGCTACACATTCATTGCAGGTAAGCTGAGACACTGCCGTGTTTTAGTTTACTCCAAGACCAGTGCTAACACAGCAGTCTCCAACTGTATTATTGGCCAGTCATTGAGACAAAAGAAAAGACAAAGTAGCAAATCAAACACTGACTCTTCACCTTCCCCCTGGAAAGTGCCACACATCACTCTGGCTACATTTCATTGGCCAGATGTTGATGAGAGGTCCCATGGGGCATACAACTGTATACCATCTCTGTGATGGCTTTCCTTCTGTATCTTCCTCAGGATGCCCCATGATCTATGCTCTAATCTATTTTCTCCCATCCAAGTACTAACCAGGCCTGACCTTGCTTAGCTTTTGAGATCAGATGAGATCGGACGCATTCAGGGTGGCATAGCCATAAACCTATTTTCTCTTTATTTTTAAATGGATTTATTTATTAAGGTATAGTTTACATACTAAAAGTTTGTCCATTGTAATTGTAAAATTTGATGATTATTTTGGTAAAACTACAGAGTTTTACAACCATTATGTCAATCCAATCCTAAAACATTTCTGTCACCTCCCCAAATTCCCTTATGCTTATTTGCAGTTAACCCCCAACCCCAGGAAACAGCTAATGTTTCTACCTCTATAGATATTTGTTCTGCTTGTTTATGTTTTGTTGTTGTTGTTGTTGTTTTTCTTTTTTTTGAGTTGGAGTCTCACTCTGTCGCCCAGACTGGAGTGCAGTGGCGGCTCCCGGCCACCGCAGCCTCAACCTGCTGGGCTCCGGCGATCCTTCCGCCTCAGCCTTCCAAGTAGCTGGAACTACAGATGCGCGCTACCACACCCGGCTAATTTTTGATTTATTGTAGAGATGAGGTCTCGCCAAGTTGCCCAGGCGGGTCTCGAACCCGCGGGCTCAGGCAATCCACTCACCTCAGCCTCCCAAAGCGCGGGATTACAGGCTGAGCCACCAAGCCCAGCTCTGCTTGTTTATGTAAATAGAATTATAACATATCATCTTTAAGTTTGTCTTCTTTCATTTGGCATAACTTTTTTTGAGATTCAACCATGTTTTAATATATTTCAGAAGTTGTTTTTTTTAAAATACTGATTATGTGTGGTGTACGTCACATTTTGCTTACTGACTCACCAGTTGGTGGATAATTGGATTGCTTTCAGTTTTTTGGCTATTCCAAAAAATGCATGTACAGATATTTAACTATCTTCAACTCTAGAATTTCTTCTAACTTGTTTTTTTCTAATAGATTTTTTTCTTTATTGATAGTTACTGTTTTTGACTCATTGTCATCATACTTTCCTTTAGTTCTTTAAATATGTACATACTGATTCCTTAAATTCTTCAAAGACATTTGTAATAGCATGTTTGAAATCTTATTCTGCTGAATCCAACACGTAGACCCATTCAGAGACAGTTTCCATTGACTGGTTTTATTCCGAGCATTATTTACATTTTCCTCTTTGTTTTCTTGCGTTCTTTGGAAATTTTTTGTAGAAAACTAGACAATTTAGATCATATATTGTAGCAACTCTGGATTATGATTTTTTTTTCTATTACTAAAGTTTTTGTTGTTTGGCTATTCGTTGTTTTTAAGTAATATATCTGGACTAAGTGTGAGCAATTTGTTACCTCTGTGGTGTGTAGCTGCTATTGCTTCTACACAGCTTTTTATCACTTTTGTTTGTAACCTAACCTCCTGGAAGTGAACCCTGAGGGTGCATAACAAAGCAGTCAGTCAATTACTGAACAAAAGTCGTGTTTAAACACCTTGGGCCCAGAAGGCTTCCACCTTCTGTTGGTGGCTCTGTGTTTGGTTTGAGGAACATATTCAGTTTGGGAAGTTTTTGCTATTGTCGGCCCTTTTGAGTCTCTACCACACAAGCACACAGGCTCCCAGACAGACAAGAATACGTGGAACATTTATCAAATTCCTCAATTGCTATCTCCCTGCTAAATATCTTGCTGGTCTTCTTTTTTGCTATTTGCCACAACCACGGCCATAAGTCATGCTGTGGGCTTTTCCCATTCACTGCTGAGTGAGATTTTTTTCACCTTCTACTCCAGATAAAATCAGTCCCTCCAACAGCAGAGGTGCTGGTGTTCATGGACAGCCAGCCTCAGTAGAACGATCACACCATCTGAGCTGGGGTAGGGCAAGGAGACAATTCTAGGTATGAATGACAGACTTCTACTGTTTTATGAAGTTCAGTAGCTTTTCATGTAAATATGTCTCTCACTTTGTTGTTTGCCTTTGGTAGATTTCCAGAACCCTGAACTGATTTTTTAAAAACAATTTTGTCAATTTCATTCCTGTATTTTGGAGAGAGGACTTGCTGACCTCTTCAATCCTGCATAGCTAGAAGTCCTGCCAATTTTCTCTTTTTTTGAATTGATCAATTCTACCTTCCACAACACTTAGATGCATACATATATAACCAAACCCAGAGCACTTAGCAGAATAAAGGGTTCGTTATTTAACAGGATCCAACTTTTATAAAAGGCAGTTGGGGATTAGAAATAGTATTACTTTTGCTTTTCTAGTAACGGTAGCACCGTAAGCATTTCTGGTATTCATTTGGCTGTGTGAGACATATTTTTTCCTTTATTCCTTTTTTGTTTTGTTTTGTTTTTTTGAGTTGGAGTATCACTCACCCAGACTGGAGTGCAGTGGCACGCTCCCGGCCACTGCAGCCTCTACCTGCTGGGCTCTGGCGATCCTTCTGCCTCAGCATTCCAAGTAGCCAGAACTACAGGCGCACGCTACCATGCCTGGCTAATTTTTTATTTATTGTAGAGATGAGGTCTCGCCAAGTTGCCCAGGTGGGTCTCGAACCCGCAGGCTCAGGCAATCCACTCGCCTCGGCCTCGCAAAGTGCTGGGATTACAGACTGAGCCACCGAGCCCGGCCTCCTTTATTCTTAAAACAATAAAAGAGCGATAAGGCATACAACTCAGATGCACAATGACCTCTAATATAGTCTATCATTGCCTCCTTCCAGAAACACTTTATTTATTTAACTTCTAAAATATTTATTTTTCCGTGACTTCACTAGTTATTTTTTCTCTCCTCCTGGTCTGTGAATTTTTGGTACGCCGGCACTAAGTACTCAACTTCCTTCTATTCGTTATTTACACACAAACGTATTTGGTGGTCTCATTTTGTCTCTCAGGTTTAAATACCATCTTTAAACTAAAAAGGCCCGCTGGGCACAGTGGCTCACGCCTATAATCCCAACACTTTGGGAGGCTGAGGTGAGAGGATTGTCTGAGCCCATGGGCTCGAGACCAGCCTGAACAACTTGACGAGACCTCGTTTCTACAATAAATAAAATATTAGCCGGGCATGGTAGTGCATGCCTATAGTTCCAGCTACTTGGAAGGCTGAGGCAGAAGAATCGCCTAAGCCCAGCAGGTGGACACTGGGGTGGTTGTGAGTGTGCCACTGCACTTCAGTCTGGGTGACAGAGTGAGACTCCAACTAAAAAATAAATTAATTAAACAAAAAACAAATTAACCGAGCTTGGTGGCACACACCTGTAGTTTCAGCTACTTGGAAGACTGAGGCAAAAGCATTGCCTGAATCCAGAAGGTGGAGGATGCGGTGGCCGTGAGCACGCCACTGCAATCCAGCCTGGGCGACAGAGTGAAACTCCAACTCAAAAAAAAAAAACCTACAAGATCAACTTGATATCTCTACTTGGATATTCCAGTAGGCAGTTAAAATTTAAGACATTTTCAACAAAACGCTTGGATTAAGACCACATCCCCAACTTGCTCCTCTCCCAGTCTTCCCATTCATCCAATTTTTCTGGCCCAAAAGCCTAGAAGTCACCTGAATTAACTCTGCATCTGTGTGAACATGTCCTGAGGGGCTCATAATTCAGCATTCATCCAGCATATAAACCCATCATCCCCCCTTACTGTCGCTATTCTGGACTAACCCACCTTCATCTCTCACCTGGACTCTTGAAATAACCGCTGAAATGTTCTCACTGTTCCACATGATCAGGCCTCTTTCTTAAAATGTAAATTAAATCTTATGACTTGGCTCAATTGTTTCTTGCAGAATAAATCTAAGCTTTGCACCATGAACTGGTCTGTCCTGTGCCTTCCTCTCGGTTCCCTTCCACCCCATTCATCCTGTTTCTTTCACATCATACACCTTTTCAACCTCAGGACCTTTGCCTTTTACTTATCTTTAAACAAGTGAGGCAGAAATTGTGCCCAGCAATTTTGCTCACGTTGCATTGGCAAGAATGCAGTCACATCACATTGTCATCTACAAAGGACTCAGAGAAACGTAACCTTTGCCAAGGAAGTCATGTGATCAACTTAAACTCTACCACTAACCACAGAAGTAGGAGAGAATGGAATTTGGTGGACAGTTAGCGGTCTCTGACACAATTCCTGGCTCTAGTCACCCAACTATTTAGATGTAAATTTCCTTCCACAAATAGAACATCCTTGTTCTCCTTCCAAGGGAGATAAGCCCAAATCTAATTTGGTTATTTCATACAGCTCAGAGTTCAGGTTCGCTGGTTGAAGTACAGTCCTCTTCATCAGATCAATATGTTGTCTCTCTCCTACACCTGCCCCCTAAATAAACTTTAGCAGAGCAAGAGCAGGATAGCTGCAATATAAACTACACTTAGGGAAAAGAAAGCATGAGAATCACACTGGAGATAATGATCTGGAGCAAATTATCATTATGCTGGGCAGGAGTCATTCAGCTGCCTGCTCTGGCAGGGGATTAGGTTCTTGGTTGGCCCATCCAGTTGTTCCTGGTTCTTTTCTGAGAGGAATTCCTCTGTCTGTGGTCCTTGTGGCCTCTGGACTTACTTCCTCTGAGAGCTTATTTCTTACCTCTTAAACTCCATGGAAACTCTTTTTTTTTTTTTTTAGACAGGTTTTTCTTTGTCACCCAGGCTGGCGTGAAGTGGTGCTATCATGGCTTATAACTCATTGCAGTCATGACTTCCTGGGCTCAGACTATCCTCCCACCTCAGTCTCCTGAGTAGCTAAAACTACAGGTATGGGCCACCACACCTGATTATTTTTTATTTTTAATGGAAACAGGATTTTGCTATATTGCCTAGGCTGATCTTGAACTCCTGGCCTCAAGTGATTCTCCCACCTTCACCTCCTAAAGTGCTGAGAATATAGGTATGAGCCACTATGCCTATCCCTTTATGGCAACTCTTAATAAATGTGGCAGAGTATGCATTCTTGAGGACAGCTTCATACCTCACAATTTTGCTTTTGCAGACTATGTGGATGGCTAATTTAACAAACACAATCTCTTAAAAACATAGTAACTAACTGCAGGTTTATTTGCCTATAGTCAATTGCATGTTCCAATAACCATACACAAAGATTTTTTTTTTTTTTTTGAGGAGGTGGAGTCTCACTGTCGCCCAGGTTAGAGTGCAGTGGCCACTCCTGGCCACCGCAGCCTCGACCTGCTGGGCTCCGGCGATCCTTCCCCCTCAGCCTTCCAAGTAGCTGGAACTACACGTGCGCACTACCACGCCCAGCTAGTTTTTGATTTATCGTAGAGATGAGGTCTCGCCAAGTTGCCCAGGTGGGTCTCGAACCCGTGGGCTCAGGCAATCCACTCACCTCAGCCTCCCAAAGGCGCGGGATTACACGCTAAGCCACCAAGCCCGGCTCACAAAGATTTTTTAAAAAATATTTTAGTCTTAAGCCTATCTATTTTCTGACTTCTATGCTGTAACCATTCTTTTCACACTACCTTTCTGGAAATTTCCCACCACTTCATTTAGAGGTACAAGCTCAGTGGGAAGTTTGTCTTATAAAGCATCAAATGTAATATTTTTACCAAATATTTCAACACATGAATAAGGGTAGCCACATTTTCAGTCTCCTATATCTTGTCCCACTGTTGTTACCTGATCTTCAACCCAAAACCACATATTTTCTGTTTTTGTGATTCTGCATCCCACTTCTAGTACTAATTTATCTAACGTTAAGTCAAAAGCCAAGTTATTGTAATAGATCCCAAAATACAGTTGTTTTACTTAAATAAACACTTATTTCTTTCATATATAACATAACAGTTCCAAAATGAACAGAAGGGTTATCATATTCTTTCTCTATTCAAGAATATTCAGAGAAATACTCAAGTTTCTGGAGTGACTCTGTTCCACACAGGCACCCAGATTTCTTCTGTTTTGTTGTTTTGACACATCTCAGATTTTATACTTAACTTTATGGTCAGAGCTAGAAATGAACATATTTGTGTTCAGCTTGAGGAATTGGAAAATCAAGGCAAGTAATTTTTCTTTAAATTGTGGCAGAAATTTAACATATCACTTCTACTCATACTCTACTTGTAAATACTTAGTCACATGACCACAAACAAGCAGACTTTATGCGCATGCATTCCCACCTTAACCTCCAGAAGTAGAGAATGCTCACTCTTTTTTTTCCCGTGCCTTTTATTTACAAAGAACATGATAACCTTTCTGTTTTGCCCTATGAGTATCTTTCTATCTTAAAGGATCACACATAAGTCAATATTTTTCTATTCATTTAAATTATTCTTATTCCTCCTCCCTCAACTTGTTTATTTATCCCTACAACACAAAAGAAACCTTTGCAATGTTTTTATTCCCCCTACTTTCTTCCCTAACCCACTCTACCCACAATTCTAGTATTTTCTAAAATAGCTCATAAAAATTTAGTTTTAAGCTATTACAGATGGCTCCTGACTTACAATGATTGGACTTATGATCTTTCAATTTTACAATGATGTGAAAGTGATACATATTGAGTGGAAGTCGTATTTTGAATGTCAATACACCATTTTGCTTTTCACTTTTAGTACAGTGTTTAATAAATTACACGAGATTTTCAACACTGTTATACAATAAGCTTTATGCTAGATAATTTTACTTGATTATGTGTTCTGAGTTTAAGGTAGGCTAGGTTAGGCTATGATGTTCAGCAAGTAAGCTGTATTAAACACCTTTTCAACTTAAGCTATTTTCAACTTATTATGGGTTCACTGGGGTAATAATCCTATTGTAAGTTGAGGAACATTTGTATTTACTTTCCCTGTGCAAAATGTATCTTCTGATTTTAAAAAAAGCCTAATATGAGAGCAAGAATTATGTTCAACCTAGAACAATTTCTATCATCCATTATGCATGCAATAAATTTTTGTTGATTCAATTAAATTATTTTTTCCCACGGATTTACTCTACCACTTGGATGATACAGTTATATATATATGTACATATATATTCTAATATATAATTGAAAGTGAGAAATAACTCAATGAATTCATATGGTATTTCCTTAGTATCATTAAAGAATTTTTAAAAGTAGCATATGCTATATAAGGTAATAACTAACATTTTACTAAAATATGGCAAAGTGTTTTGTTCTTTCTTCTTCTTTTTTTTTTTTTTGAGTCGGAGTCTCACTCCGTCACGCTGGCTGGAGTGGAATGGCACACTTGCGGCCACTGAAGCCTCAACCTGCTGGACTCAGGCTATTCTTCCATCTCAGCCTTCCAGCTGGAACCACAGGCATGTGCTAATTTTTTGATTTATTGTGGAGATAGCAAGTTGTCCAGGCTGATCTCCAACCCCTGGTCTCAGGTAATCCTCTCACCTTTGCCTCCCAAAGTTCTGAGGTTACAGTCGTGAGCCACCACACCCAGCAAAGGTGTTTTTTCCTTTCACCAACTTTGAGTGACACTTTGTATGCCATTACAAAAAGTATTTAAATTATTTTCTCCTATAGGTTCTTTGATTACTGCTTGTGCTCTGTCCTCATTGCTTCTTTTTCCTTCCTCCCTTTCTCCCGTCCCGTCTCCCTCCCTCCCTCCCTCCTTCCCTCCTTTCCTTCCTTCCTTCTTTCCTTCCTTCCTTCCTTCCTTCCTTCCTTCCTTCCTTCCTTCCTATGTATTTAACTCATAAATTTTTCCTCTGGATCTATTTGTGAAGTGCTTCAATGGTTTCTCATCACTTTTGTCTTACTCTCTTCTGAACATTTTTAGATTCTGCTTCCTTGTCTCTAAATTAATATTTTCCAAGACCTAACCTACTGCTCCAACTTCCATTTTTATTTTTCATGTTAATGCATTTCTTTTTATCTCAGACAGTTGCTTCTTCATAACCACTTACTCTAGCAATGTCCTCTTGGCAAGATTTTTTTCTTCCACAGATAACAAATTATTTTTTATTTTTGTATTCTATTAGCCATCTACTTTCAAATGCTCAGGAGAAAAAGTTTTTAAAAAGGTAAGCAAATTATCATCTTCCACAGTTGTCTGTCTTAAAACAAATAGTTAACAGGGCTTCCTCTAGACTTACAAAATGCTGGATTCTGGTTGCTACTACCAGGTAAGTTTCAGCAGTTTACTTAACCCCAGTAGACTGTAATTTTCTCATGAGTAAATATACATGGTTGTCTTGAAATGGAATCCCTTTGGAAATTAGTAGGCTTAATTCTTTTTAAGGAACTGTGTTACTTCCCCTGAATGTTAAAACAATCCTACTTGTACTCTGACACTTCATAAGAGCTATATCTGTGAATCGTCCTAGCATATACAGAAACCAGGATAATATTTCATTTATGATGCGTGATCACAACAATACCACAAGACGTATCACGTTGTATTTAAAGTACAGAAATATGGTATATGTAATATATGTCAAATATCTATGACAGGTCAGTAGTGGGTGGCCAGCTTACTTTTAACTCAACTGTGTCTGAATAGTTTCTCTGGTTGCTTACAATAGGATCAACTTATTGGTCTGTTTGGCCAGTCACCCATGTGAGAATGTATTATTATTTTATGTACATAAAGAATCTCCTCTTAAGGATTTCCTAGAACAAGACAAAATATTATGGTATTTTCACCGATCAAAGAGAAAATGAAACAAAGATATATTTAAAAAAAAAAAAACAGATGTGAAAAAGATATTCTCACTCAAATTTTTTAACCCAAATCTGCAGTTTGATTGTAAGACAAAACTACCTCCAAGTGTTAATTTATTTACACAACATTACAAAACATTTTACTGTTCATAAACTTATGAGAATCAAAATACTCTTATAGTGGAGTTTATGGTAAATAGCAACATGTGACTTAAAATGTTGCACACTTTTTTTAATCTTTGTAAAATTATTGCCAACTTCATTTTATTTTTATTTTTTACTTTTTTAATATTTTTGATTATATAATGACCCCATGCTGCGAATTCTAAGTATGACTCACAGGCACAAAAACATAGGGTTTAAAAAAAAATAGCAGAATAATCACCAAGGTAGTCTCCTGTTTTAACTAAATAGGATTAACAATGCTCTGTTTAAACAAGTCTCCTTTTCAGTAGTGAAAGATGGTCTTTTCTGTTCAGTGAGTCATACCTAACCAAAGACATGCCAGAATGACGCAGTGAATACATGGGAATAATACAGGCTCTGTCTTACTTCTCTAAGAAAGAAAAAGGTAAACTATACTGGTAAGTTGAATACATTTTTGATCCAGTAAGACATTTAATTGTCAAATGAATGCAAATTTTTTCAAAGTACACTTAGTAGTTTATTTTCTAATTATATATACAACCGTATTCTGTTGAGCTGAATTTGTTAGAATGTCAAATCTGGAGAGATTCACAGATATAGCTCTTATGAAGTGTCAGAGTACAAGTAGGATTGTTTTAACATTCAGGGGAAGTAACACAGTTCCTTAAAAAGAATTAAGCCTACTAATTTCCAAAGGGATTCCATTTCAAATGATTTTCCTATATTATTGTTTAATAATTATTTTCTATCAGAGTCTTCACTTAAGACTTGGTAAAAAGATCATTGAGGTGGCAAAAGTCATCTGAGCTGTTAAATGAATGTTAAGAAATTAATGAGCTTAAAACTCATACAATTGATGGTTTGAAGTTTCCTTTGTGTTTTCCTTCAGAAACTGTTTACTTTCACTTCACACTTTTAAATGTTTTATTAATTCGCTTTCAAATCCAGTAATGACTAGAAACAGCCAATTAGGAAAGGGAGTTAAGTACACTGCACATAAATAGAACAATGAGTATTCATAATATTAACCTCGAATTATTAAGAAAAGAAGAAATTATGTCGAGAGAGTGTAATGTAATTTTTTGCAGTATTTTCATATAATAATTTTTAACTTTTTGTTTCTATCTGAAAGTTAAGATGGAGTAAATCTGCTTCTTTTATATATTATATTCTTGTATGTTAAATAATTCTCTCTTGCAAATGGTCACATTTTTTAAAATATACAAATGAAAAACAAATAAAAGGACTCTTTCCCACTATGATTCATACAATAAATTTAAAACTGAACAGAATACTAGGCTGTGGACCTAAGGTTGTATGAGTAAACTATCACCATACAGAAGAGAAATATACACTTAGTTAAGTGTTTACCGATGGATGTTAAAACCATATTATTATTATTTTAAAATTTTATTTTAGAGTTGTGGGGTACAAGTAGGTATTTAGTACAGAAGTAGGTTGCATGCAGGTGAGGTTTGGACTTCTGGCTGACTCTCTCTCCCCCTGTAAGTAAACCAGGTTCCCAGCGTGTTGCTGCATGCTCCCGTCCCTCCTCCCTCCCTCCCGCCTCCCCTCCCACCCCTTAGGAGCATTCAGCACCTGCCAATCCTATCTTTTGGCTAATGTGGCCTGTGATCAGGGCCTGCTCATGAGTGAGAACACGTGGTGTTCGGTTCTTTGTTTCTGTTCACTTAGTATAATAGTCTCCAGCTGCATCCAAGTTGCTACGAAGGCCATGATTTTGTTCTTCATGGCTGCATAATATCCCATCATGTTTATGTAGCACATTTTCATTACACAGTCCACTTTTGATGGGCATCTGGGTTGTTCTATTACAACCATATTATTGACACCAATTGTAGTCATTCTGTTTCACTGTCATTTCTACAAGGTGCAGCTAGCCAATTTAATCTTCATTTCTGCTAGAAAACACACATTGAAGATTAAAAGAAAGAACAAAGTTTTACTGCAAACTCCCCATCTTCAAACCCTTTATGCCAAGTTATTAGCACAGGTGAAGCAGTAATGAGAACAACCCCCATGGCTTAGGTCCGTGGTTCTCAAACTGTGGCATGCATCAGATCCTTCCTCCTCAGCCTCCCGAGTAGCTGGGAATACAGATGCATGCCACCATACTCAGCTAATTTTATTTTTTTGTAGAAATAAAGTCCTGCTGAGCCACACCTCCAGAGTTTCTGGTTCCCGGACCTGAGATGACTCCACTCTTAGCCAAGAGGCCCCACACACACCATGGCACCATGACTGAGTAACAGAGGCCTTCTAAGCCCAAGAACAGTGCACTAGAGTCACATATGCCCAGGATGACACTCAGCCAGGATGCACAAGCCAGCCAACCTAGCCTTCTCCAGTTGATTGATTGCTCCACACTGATTGCTCAGTGCCCTTGTCAAATCGATGACTAAATCCTTTTTATGTCAGAGTAAAATATTTTTGCTTCAGAAAGAAAACTTCTGAAACTTACAACATCCTGAGAAAGAAAGAAATATTAGTTGCTAGAGGGAGGACATTAGCTCTGAAGATTCTTTTGGTGGAAATGAGTAGAATTTATAGTGGACAGGTTAATAAAAATTCAACATGAGGCCGGGCTCGGTGACTCAGCCTGTAATCCCGCGATTTGGGAGGCTGAGGTGAGTGGATTGCCTGAGACCGTGGGTTTGAGACCCACCTGGGCAACTTGGCGAGACATCATCTCTACAATAAATCAAAAATTAGCCGGGCGTAGTAGCACGCGCCTGTAGTTCCGGCTACTTGGAAGGCTGAGGCGGAAGGATCGCCAGAGCCCAGCAGGTCGAGGCTGCAGTGACTGGGAGTGGCCACTGCACTCCAGTCTGGGAAACAGAGTGAGACTCCAACTCAAAAAAAATAATAATAATAAAAATAAAAATAAAATAAAAAAATAAAAATTCAACATGAGTAAAAAGTCTGTTTGTTATGTGAAGTAGATTCAAGCCATCTCAAAAAAGATGTTTTTTAGTGAAAGTAATAGTTCTGCTGTAATCTAAGTCCCTGGGCCTATCTTTCCATCAGATTGCTATCTGTCAGCTATTCCTGTGATGATGCTCTGTCATTGACCTTGTGGAGGGAGGTCAGGCCTAGGGATCTAACAGGAGGCGATGTCTCCATGGAAGTCAGAGTGCGCAGACCCTACTGAAAAACATACAACCCGCCCCATGTACACCATGGAACTTCAAAGTTCTCCCTTCCATGTATGCAACCTCTTGAAAGAACAGTGACCATGGAGAGAGGGGATTTGATTTTTAATGTGATGGAGTTTCAAACTTGAAATGACTAAAACATTGTGGAATTTGAATGCTTTTACCTGAAAGTTACTAGATAGTTTTTTTTCTGCTCTCAGATGGGATATAAGCTTGAGATTGCAATTACTAGAAAGTACTGCTACATTCTGCATGCCTGAATTTGTGGCCCATGCGTGTTTTGTGTATGTTTGTTTTGTTGATGTTTTTGTTTTTGAGTCGGAGTCTCACTCTGTCACCCAGGCTGGAGTGCAATGGCATGATCACAGCTCATGGCAGCCTCCATCTTCTGGACTCAGGTGTTCCTTCCTCCTCAGCCTCCCAAGTAGCTGAAAATACAGGCGCATGACACCACACTCAGCTAATTTTTTATTTTTTATTTTTTGGTAGAGATGAAGTCCTACTATGCTCTATGCTGCCTAGGCTGGTCTCGAACTCCTGGCCTCAAGCAATCATCCCATCTCCGCCTCCCAAAGTTCTGGGGTTACAGGCCTGAGCCACCATGTCTTGCCTCTCATGTATATTATACTCACTACCTAGTCTGCATAAGGCAGAAAAATGGCATGATGAGTAGACTTTTTCAAAATAAATTCAACAGCGTTTTCCAGAATGGGCCAGATTGGAGAGGAACTGAGGTAATAAGTGACCTGTATTATAGCAGGAAAGTCAAAAAGATTGGGGCTTGAATTCTGGCAATGGCAATAAAGAGGAAAACTTGACATAAGGGGAACATGTGGTAAGGCTTAGAAGTGCAGATTTTTTTTTTTTTAAAAGGATCAAAATGATTCTAAGTTTCACTCATGCATACCTGGAAGAATTCTGAGGTCACTGAGTCTTTACACCAGGTACCCAGTGTGTTGCCACATGCCCTCTTACCTCCTTCCTCCCTCCCTCCCCTAGCAGTGTTCAGTGTCTGCCGATCCCAAGATCAAGATGGCTGTCTGGGGCCATCCTCTCTGAATGTTCATGGTGGAGTTCGTGGCCAGAGGAGTTATGAGGTGCAGTGAGAGGGTAGTTTTTTTCCTTCTGGTTGTGGCTGACCTTGTATTGGGAATGTGTTGGGCTTGAAAACGTCAGTAGAATGATGGAAACACAAGAATAGTAGTAAGATAAGAGGTCATGATAGGAAATGTCTTTGTGAGTCTTTGGCACAGAAGTGGGCATTGACACCTTAAGCTTGAATGACACTGTCCCAGAAGTGAAGGAAAGGTGAGCAGGAGGGCAGAGACTGAGTCAAAGGGACCGACTATCAATATGACAAATCTCCTTTGGCTTTGTTTTAAACTGCTCTCCAATTCTGTATAGATTTTTAAAAGGAGGGAAGACTGCTTTTGTGTGTGTGTGTGTGTTGCAACCTTGACCTGCTGGGTTCAGACAACCCATCAGCCCCAACCTTCCAAGTAGCTGGAAATATAGGCATGAGCCACCACGCCCAGCAGTTTTTTTGATTTATTGTAGAGATGAGGTCTCACCAAGTTGCCCAGGCTGGTCTCGAATGCATGGACTCAGGCAGTCCTCTCACCTCAGCCTCCTAAAGTGCTGGGATTATAGGTGCGAGCCACTGCACCCAGTCAGGAAAGACTACTTTTGATCAAAGTGATATAGTATCTGTATCTGCAAATATGGGATTATTATAGCTAGAAAGGTAACTTGGGTTAGAACACTTTTGTTTTTCAATCCTTTCATCTTATGTATTACTAAATACTCAGTAGTTATTTTTAAAGTTTTCAGAGAAATTTTGCACAAGAGTTTGGGCCTTCAATCCACTCAGAATGAGTATCTTCTGGGTCATAAAAATATTTGCAAAAGGATTTTTGTCATTTTCATTGTCTTTACAAAGCATCTGTTGCTTTAAATGTTCAAAATGGAAGTTTCTAAGTATACTCAAATAAGTTATTTTCAAAATAAGAATAATTATTAAGGAGAAAAAAGATGTTATCCATAGCAATGCATGAAGAATATGAATGAGTGCTAAAGTCTCTGCTTGATTTTAAAATTACTTCTAGATGAACTAAATCATGGTCAATAACAAACAAATGAAAGTTAACTATACAGCACTTGTAAGGCTAGTTTGTTGTTTGTTCTTTGCTTCCACAAACTTAACTTAGTCTTTGCTTGTGTAATCGGTAACTCATTCATTTTAGCTGTGCATTCAACAAACATTATTGATGGCCTACTGTATGAACTGGGATAGTGACATTTCAGTCACTGCTTCATGGAGCTTACATTGTTGACAAGGTATTTGTGAGAAGACTTGTTGGCTAAATTCAGACAATTTATTTTAAGTCTACATTGGTCAAACTACAGAAATATCTAGATTGCATAACAAAGTACAAGCCTTTGTTTCTTTCTTTTTTTTTTTTTTTTGAGTTGGAGTCTCACTCTGTCACCCAGGCTGGAGGACAGTGGCAAGCTCCCTGCCACCGCAGCCTCAACTGCTGGACTCAGGCGATCCTTCTGCCTCAGTCTTCAAAGTAGCTGGAGCTACAGGCATGTGCCACCATGGCCAGCTAATTTTTTGATTTATTGTAGAGATGAGGTCTCGCCAAGTTATCCAGGCTAGTTTCAAACCTGTGGGTTCAGGCAGTCTTCTCACCTTGGCCTCCCAAAGTGCTGGGATCATAGACGTGAACCACCATCCTTGACTCTTTGTTTTTTTTTAAATTCTTTCCTACGCTAACATATTTTAGAACTTAAGCAAACTACTTCTACCCATCCCTCATTAATTTCAACGTCATGTGCTGTTGATGGTGATCACGTTTAAGGATGCACTCAACCACTTATGTCTATTAAAATTCTGAAACAATTGTGAAAATATGTACTGCATCTCACTGTTATCAAAATAAGAAAAATAAATAGGCTGGGCTCAGTGGCTCATCCTGTAATCCCAGCACTTTGGGAGGCCGAGGCGAGTGGATTGCCTGAGCCGGTGGGTTAGAGACTAGCCCGGGCAACTTGGTGAGACCTTGTCTCTACAATAAATCAAAAAATTAGCCGGGCGTGGTAGCACATGCCTATAGTTCCAGCTACTTGGAAGGCTGAGGCAGAAGGATCTCCACAGCCCAGCAGGTCGACGCTGGAGTGGCCATGAGTGTGCCACCACACTCCAGCCTGGGGGATAGAATGAGACTCCAACTCAAAAAAAAAAAAAGAAAAGAAAAGAAAAATAAATAGTCCTTTCCTGAAAGAAGTTGATGATTAATAGCTTATTTTACCTCAAGGGTTTCCTGTTGTGCTTACCTCAGAGAATCTCTTCATGTTCACGTTTTGTTCCAATATCTATAAAGTCCATTATTTGTTTGCTTGGTCTTCAGTATTTTTTTCTATCATTTTGAATGGTCAGTGTTTTTTTTCATATTATTTTATATCCTCAAATCATTTTGTTGTTACAATACCTCAACAATTTTTGGCAAAATAACTCTGGGGGAAAGAATTGATGAAGAGATAAAATTATGTCAATAATTTTTTTCTGAGAAGAGTATTCAATCATTAATGAATGAAATGACAGAAAATCATAATATCTGATAATGTTATAACTCAAAATAATCACATTATTTTTTATGATCATAAAATACCTATTCAGACACGCATATACACTCTACCATTGCCTTGAAACTCCCCAGTCTGCCTCTTCCCATTATTTTACCAATCTGTGGTGAGAGAATATAAACTAATTTAATTTTGGCATGAATAAGCTTTATTTGGGATGTAAAATCCACCATAATGTTGTGACCCAATGTCATCTAGTAATGACTTTGGGTTCGCCATCTTCTTACTCCCATTAGTGCAATTAATGATGTTGGTGTAAACGGTGGAAACAAAATTATCATTGCTTGAGTGCCTAAGCAATGAAACACACATGAATAACACGCATGACAATTAAAAAAAGACAGCAAAAATAAATACAACATTAAATTCCAAACTAGCATTGGCTCTTGAAACAATATGCTTGGCATCATATGACAAAATTACTCCACTGAAATACATTGTAACAAGTATCCAAGACCTATAAATACTGCATTTAAATGAGACAGGCAGGTGGAGCATAAGGCCCATTTAGTGTTTGCAAGGATTGAGAACGATGCCTGCGGGTTTGACTAGAGATTATGAAATCTTCAGTTGACCACTAAGATATTCCAATGGCTTATAGAATCCTATGTTAAGGTCAGCTGCAATATCTCTGGGCACTAATTCTCTGAAGGATAATTTTTCCTATATTAAAATTTCCCAATCGCAATCATTTGGGATGAGGCATATTTAAGCCTTACTCCATAGACAAAAATCTGTTCTACTCTTTCTCTCTGCTCTTAAAAAGCCGTAGAGAAAGCAAATACATTATCAGTCACTATGTGGATGTAGGAAGCAGATAAGGTTGGAAAGTAACTAAAATTTGGTCAACTTCTTAATTCCTTCCAAACTTTACTCTTCATGTTTTCTCATTGTGGAGTTTGTATAGGTTTCTGGTTAAACTCTGGATTTTGGGAAAGTATAAATATAAGATTCTAACCTAGGAAAATTAACTAGAATGTGAACTGAAGATTGGTTGGAACCTCAAAATCTATTTCTTGGGGAAAAACCTAATATTTATGGAGCGTTTACTATACACTAAGTACTACACTAAACATGTCACAGAGATTATCCTCTTTAATCTTCAAAACAATCCCATGAGTTTGGTAACATTTTTATCCCACATACACATAAGATACTTGAGACTTGGCTACATTGAGTAACTTTCTTGAAGTCATACAACCAGTAAGTAGCAGAGCCTTATTTGAACTCAGGCAAGGCTCTCCTTTCAGGATTGGTGTTCTTAACCATTGATAGGCTGCCTTCAAGTGTATTTATTTTTAGGACACATGGAACACTTTGAAGTCTCTAGTAGAAGACAGAGGTTGACAGTCATAGGGAAGGAGCCTTCTTTGTTAACATTTGGCCGGTATCTTTAGTTGCTATATTATGATTTTCTCTGCAGAAACAAAACAGCATATACCGAGTAATGAGAGGCATGTAAACTGCTTCCTCATAATCAGATGTGCAAGAAAGAGACCAAGACATTATACTGTACCCCATGAGCCTACTGAATGAGTAGGTGAGTCTGCCTTTCTCATTTCCCAAACCCAAGTTGCTGGTGTTGAAAAGGTGGGTCTACCATAAAGAAGAACAAAATCATGGACTTTGCAGCAACTTGGATGCAGTTGGAGACCATCATGCTAAGTGAATTATCACAGGAACAAACAATTGAATACTGCACGTTCTCACTCATAAGTGGGCCCTGAACACTATTCTCAATAGCACAAGGGTGGGATCAGCAATCACTGGGCACTGCTAGGGGAGGGTGGGAGGAGGGTAAGGGGCACGACAACACAAAGGACACCTGGTCCACTACCAGGGGAGTGAAGCCCAAACTTCACTAGCCTGTAGCCTACTTGTGTGATAAATCCTCACTTGGATCCCCCAAGTCTATAACATATGAATCACTTATTTACAAAAAGAGGCGGGGCTACATTATTCCATGGTCTGTGTGGAGAAAATTCCAGTCCCCCTGTCTCAACCTCACATTTTTTTCCACTCATATTCTTCTTAATCATCATTTACACCCTCATGTAAGCATGAAAAATCAGATTAAATAAATTTTAAAGAAGCAAATATATTGTTGTTTAAGTCAACCTGTATAAACTAGTATAATTTTCCAAATAAGGATACATTCAGCTTCACTTCACTATATATATATATATTTTTTTTTTTGGTGAATTGGAGTCTCACTCTGTAATGAGAGGCATTTAAACTGCTTCCTCATAATCAGACGTGCAAGAAAGAGACCGAGACAGTGGCACGCTCACAGCCACCCAAGCATCATCCTGCTGGGCTCCTGCAATCCTTTCGCCTCAGCCTTCCAAGTAGCCGGAACTGCAGGCGCGCAAAATGACACCTGACTAATTTTTGATTTATTGTAGAGAGGTCTTGCCAAGTTGCCCAGGCTGGTCTCCAACCCTACGGGCTCAGGCAATTCACTTGCTTTGGCCTCCCAAAGTGCTGGGATTACAGGCTGAGCCATCGAGCCTGGGCTAATTTTTTGATTTATTGTAGAGACGAGGTCTCACCAAGTTGCCCGGGCTGGTCTTGAACCTGCAGGCTCAGGCAATTCATTTTCCTCAGCCTCCCAAAGTGCAAGGATTACAGACTGAGCCACTGAGCCCAGCCCATTTCACATTATTAAAAACAAATATATCCAAATTTTAAGAAAACGCCTTTACTATCCTTCCTTTCCCTCGGTGTTTCCTTCTTTTCCCACAAGACGCCCTCCTCAACTTAAACACAAACACATCAAACACCTTGAAACCTCATGCTCTGTTTGCAGAATGTTATCACAGAGTCCCAAATTTCTACTATTATTCCCTTCTTTAACATTGCCTACCCCTCTTCCTTTTCCTCAAAACTCCCTTTTTCTAGCCGACATATTATACATGATACAAATGGTTCTTGACTTACCATTTTTCGATATTATGATGATGTGAAAGCAATACACATTCAGTGGAAACCATACTTATAAAGTATCCACACAATCATTTTGTTTTTCACTTTCAGTACAGTGTTCAATAAATTACATAAGATATGCAATTCTTTACTATAAGTTAGGCTTTGTATTGGATGATTTTGCTCAACTGTAGACTAATGTAAGTGTTCTGAGCACGTTTAAGGTCAGCTAGGCTAAGCTATGATGCTCAATAGGTTAGATGTATTTTCAACTCGTGATATTTTCAATTTTTGATGAGTTCATTGGAACATACTTCCATTGCTAGTTGAGGAGCATCTGTATTCAGCAGAAAATAAGTTTCAATAAAATAATCCATAGTAAGATGTAAATGAAATAATTCACACTAAGATGTGAATAACTAGAAATGCTAATAAGTATGTATGAAGGGCATTATCTTTGGAGTCAGATAGACCCAAGTCTGAATGAACCCTGTCTTTTCTTCCACTTACTGATTAGGAAGTTTCTGAGTCTCAGTTTCTTCATTTCCATAAAATGTTCAGAATAACACCTCATGGATTTGTTGTTAAATGTAATAATATTTATGCAAAGTATAGGGCCTGGATATCGTGGATTATAAATACATGTTCCTTACCTTACTATTTAAGTCTATGACAATTTTTTTTTTTTTTTGAGTTGGAGTCTCACTCCGTCGCCCAGACTGGAGTGCAATGGCACACTTCTGGCCACTGCAGCCTCGACCTGCTGGGCTCCAGCAATCCTTCTGCCTCAACCTTCCAAGTAGCTGGAACTACAGGCGCGCACTACCATGCCCAACTAATTTGTTTTATTTATTTATTTTTATTGTAGAGATGAGGTCTCGCCAAGTTGCCCAGGCAGGTCTCGAACCCATGGGCTCAAGCAATCCACTCACCTTGGCCTCCCAAAGCGCGGAATTACAGGCTGAGCCACCGAGCCCGGCCTATGACAATATTTAAACATACTAACAAAGAAATGTGTTTACACATTTGAACCTCAAATTGGTAGTGTTTTAATGTCAAGTGTTGAAGTCCTTGCTGGATCACTCAAATCATTCTACTTCTCACTCTATTATAGGCCTTATAGTTATATTCAGTAGAACGGACAGTCATAAAACACACATTATAAGTAGAAACATACAGAGATATTCATATACTAAATTAAACTCAAGACCCGTTTCATTAAAAAAAAAAAGCCTTAGATGTAATTAGCAATTCACTCAACAAACCATTCGCTAGGCACCTGGTTCAGGCACCATGCGGGGCTCTTGTTACAGATAATGAAACCACAAGCTATAGAGCCATAGAGAGGTAATAGCCACTCCAGTAATGTTAGAGAGGGGCTAAGTCAAGCTTCCTTAAATCATGTCAAATTGTTAATTTAGTTTTTTGTTTGTTTATTTTTGTTGTTGATTTTGCTTTAACTGAAGACTAAACTCTGACCTTTTTTCTCTCTTTCCAAATTCCTATCTAAGGAGACCTGAAGAGTCATGCCCTACAAAACATAAAGTCTTATCAGATGGGTTTTTACTAACTTACTTTCCAGTCTGACTCTGCCATAACTTCACATAACAGATAAAGAAGGAAATCCAAAATATTTTGTGACCCTGCAAAGTCATGTCTTGGGAACATTTGCATCTGCATAGAATCTCCTTCCTGAGGGTCCCAGGAAAAGCTAGCCATTTGTCATTTATACTCTCTCAGGCTCCTACCTATAAGGCTTCATCTACATATCAAGAATTTTGTCTTTCACAGCCTCCCGTATCTTAAATCAGCTTTTTTTTTTTTTTTTCTGATTTCAAAATTCCTTAGAGCCTAACTCTTGCTACTAATTGAAAATTTTTGAATCAACCTATGATCTGCAAGTCCCCATTTAGAGATGTCCCACTTTCCCAGGCTAAACCAATGTAAATCTCATATGTATCGATTATGGCTTTTTTGTAACTCCTGTCTTTCTAATATGTATATAATCAAGCTGCAATTCAACCACATGGGGTAGATGTTCACAGAACCTCTTGGGATGGTGCCACAGGCCTAGGCTACTTACATTTGGCTAAGAATAAACCTTTTTAAATGTTTTACAGACTTTGATAGCTTTCATCAGCATTACTTGTTTTATTTTTAAGAGATGGAGTCTCACTATGTTGCCCAGACTGCATTTGAACTTCTGGGTTCAAGTGATCCTCCTGCCTCAGCCTCCTGAGTTGTTTGTTGCATCTTTTTTTATTGCATTTTTCTTTTTAAGATTTGAAAAAGAGATACATCAGGACACAGAATTCCTGCCAAATCAGAGTTCTTAGAAAAACATGTGAAAATGATTATTATCAAAATTTTTCCTAATGGTTTTTTGTCTAAGCAAACTTTATTCAAGAACAAATAATAATTAAGAAAACAAGCATGCAGCTGCTTTTGTTTTTACAATTTAAGAATGGTTGTTTGTGGTGTGTATATGCCCACACTTGTGTATAGAGTCTCCAAACGGGGTTTTATTGAGCAATATTTTATCATTATTTTCCCACAGTAATGTGTGGCACATTTCCAACTAATCTCCAACTATTCACGGCTTAACAACACTGCATACAGAGAAACTTTAGATCAGTCTTTTGAATTGAATTAAAATTAAAAAGAAGTCTCATTTACTTTGTCATAGTATAAATTGCCTTTTCACCATCTTCTCCATGTATGATTTTTATGTGAATTAAGATTCTGTATTCAAATGGGGCAATGTCTCTTTAAAAGTCTTTGCCCAACAGCCCGCAAACCAGTTTAGCAACTTTCCTGGGTGGATTCTCCTGTGAATAATTAGCCCTGAGCAATGAAACTGTCCAGCAACACCTCCCCTGGAAATCTTTGATCTGTCTGAGACTGCAGGATTCACAAAAGAGGTGTTTGTTTCATGTGACATCAGAATATTGAGAGAAAATAAGAAATTCTTCCTTTGCTTAAATGCACCAGATGTAGGCACTCTGGCAGTGGTCTTCACAACTGCCCTGGGTGGTAATAAAGGTGTGGAGTTCTCCATATCCAGGAGGCTGCTGCTGTCTCATGGCCTGCCAGTCAAGAAAGCTTCTTTTCTAGTTTCTCAAACCCCACCTTCAAAAGCTGAAATTACATGACTCATATTTTTTTTGATACCATCAACGTCTTGCTGACAACGTGAAATTTTTCCCTGCCCTGTATTAACAAGTATACTCTTCAAGGCATTAGAAAAATCCAGGCCTTGGTTAAGCACCTAGAAATGAAAACTTAGTTTCTTGTTTGTACTCGTCCACGCTTCAGTCCTTCTTCAGGATGGCTGTGGGGGATCAGTGAATTATCCAATCAAAGATGATCTGGAATAGGTACCTAGAAGAAGTCATAGCCAATAACTCCACTGAAAAAGACACAGGCTCTCTACCTAAGTGCCTATAGTGACTGCAACAATATTGTGAGTAGCTGACACACAGGTGGACAGATTTGGTAATGGATGTGCAATACATTTGACTGTTTACCGAAACATGTGTGCCAAATTGCTGTGTCATTGGTCAATATGCCAAAGATTCAGTCATTTTATTCACATTGGAGGAGTGATTATTTGGGGGAGTAGTTTCAGTGGCTAGGTTTTATTGTTCTTCCTAGATCATAAATTCCTTGAGGCAAGAAGAGTTATTGTACTGCATGTATTCATCACAAGACCTAATGAGGTATCTGACATATTGGCAATCATTTAATACTATCTCGATGAATGTGTTTGAGTAGGTGACCACTTGAAAGTAATCAACACACAGTCACCAACACAGGAGCTGCACAGAGACCCAGGTTCTTCTTCTGATTCATTCATTCTGGTTTGAACAATGTTTAAATCACTTAAATGTACAGGGTTGTAATGTCTTACTATATTAAGAGTAAGGTGGATAAAGGTACTTTCTTAAGTTATTTTTATGCATTCAACAATCTTTATTTTGTGCAGAAGTAGAAAGACAATGTTTTTGTTGAGTATATACAGTGGGTGAGGGTATGGGAATGCCTGGGCAACTTGGCGAGACCTCATCTCTACAATAAATCCAAAAAAAAAAAATAGCCGGGCATGGTAGCGCGCACCTGTAGTTCCAGCTACTTTTTTTTTTTTTTTTGAGTTGGAGTCTCACTCTTGCCCAGACTGGAGTGCTGTGGCCGTTCCCAGCCACCGCAGCCTCGACCTGCTGGGCTCTGGTGATCCTTCCGCCTCAGCCTTCCAAGTAGCTGGAACTACAGGAGTGCGCTACCACGCCCAGCTAATTTTTTTTTAATTTATTGTAGAGATGAGGTCTTGCCAAGTTGCCCAGGCGGGTCTCAAACCCGCAAGCTCAGGCAATCCACTCACCTCAGCCTCCCCAAGCGAGGGAGTACAGGCTGAGCCACCGAGCTCAGTTGTTCCAGCTACTTAAAAGGCAGAGGCAGAAGGATCGCTGGAACCCAGCAGGCTGCAGTGGCCGGGAGCAGCCACTGCACTCCAGTCTGAGTGACAGAGTGAGACTCCAACTCAAAAGAAAAAAAAACAGGCCAGGTGCAGTGGCTCAAGTCCCTGTAATCTCAGCACTTTGGGAGGTCAAGGTGAGAGAGAGGATTGCCTGAGCCCACTGGTTCGAGATCGGCCTGGGCAACTTGGCAAGACCTCATCTATACAATAAATCAAAAAATTAGCCAGTGTGGTGGCATGCGCCTGTAGTTCCAGCTACTTGGAAGGCTGAGGCAGAAGGATTGCCTAAGCCCAGCAGGTTGAGGCTGCGATAGCTGTGAGCATGCCACTGTACTCTAGCCTGGATAACAGAGTAAGACTCCTATTCAAAAAAAAGAAAAAGGTAATTTCTGATAGTATTAGTTGCTTTTTAGACAATACAACAGGGGAAAGGGATAAAGAGTTAACTCTCCTGAGCTGTTCCCGGCTTTTGGCTTTATTTTTAATTTATCCTTTTTCTCCAAATAGAAATCAACAGACTCTCTTGAGAGGATGCCTTAATTGTCAGAATCAACCAAGAAGTGTTTTATAAATATGAGTTTTCAATGCTCCACATATTGTAGTGAACATCAGAAATATAGAACCAGAACTCTGGCCAGGTGTTGTGGTTCATGCCTGTAATCTCAGCACTTTGAGAGCCTAAGGCAAGAGGATTACTTGAAGCCAGGAGTTTGAGACCAGCCTAGGCAATATAGAGAGACTTCATCTCTATGAAAAATTTAAAAATTAGCTGGGCATGGTGGTAGCTACTCCAGAGGCTGAGGTGGAAGGATCATCTGAATTTAGAAGGTCAACGCTGTGGGGAGTTGTGATTATGCCACTGCATTACAGTCTGGAAAACAGAGTAAAACCTCAAATCAAAAAAAGAAAAAGGATAAAAAATAAAGCCAACAAAAAGCCAGGAACATCTCAGGAAAATTAACTCTTTATCTCTTTCCTCTATTGAATTGTCTGAAAAGTAGTTAATACTATCAGAAATCATCTCCTTTTTTTTTTTTAGTAGAAGTCTCACTCTGTTGTCCAGGCTGTAGAACAGTGGCATACTCATAGACACCACAGCTGCGACCTGCTGGGCTCAGGCTATCCTTCTGCCTCAGCCTTCCAAGTAGCTGGAACTATAGGCATGTGCCACCACACTGGCTAATTTTTTGATTTATTGTATAGACAAGGTCTTGTCAAGTTGCCCAGGCCGGTCTCGAACCTGTAGGCTCAGGCAATCCTCCACCTCGACCTTCCAAAGTGCTAGGATTACAGACTTGAGCCACCACATCCATTCTGTTTTTCTTTCTTTCTTTTTTTTTTTTTAACTTGTTTTTCCCATACCCTCACCCACTGTATACACTCCATGTAGCAAAAACATTATCTCTCTACTTCTGCACAGAATAAAGATTGTTGAATGCATAAAAATAACTTCAGAAGGAAAGAAAAAAAAGAAAGAAAGAAAGAAAGAAAAGAGAAAAAGGAAAAAGACCCAAAGCTCTGAAAGCTCTACTGTCTTCAGAACAGTTCCTGTCAAAATACTGATACCTGCTAGAAACAATGGACAACAATTTATATATATATATACATATATATATAATTTATATTTTAGTTGTTTTAAAATATGAGACTCTGCAAACAATCCATTTGAAAACCAAAGATTTTCTGATTTTCTTACTGTATTTAGCTAATAAACTCTTAGACTGACTTGACTTTTAAAATATCTCCTTACCCTAACTTGAATTCAATTAACAAGCCCAAGGTTGTAAGTGGAATTTAGCAAACTGAAAACTAGACTTGGTCTGTGTCAGAGGGGTAGGGATACTAGAGATGGGTCATTGTGCTTGCCCAGACAGGACACAAGGTAAGATTTTCTTATTTAAACTCAGCATAGAGGGTGCGGTCAGGAACAACAGATGGGGTCATTTGTTATCTTTACCACTATACACCTGCCCAAGTAGGGCAGGATAGGGGAAATCCCATAAAACAGCCAGCTTTCACACTAAGAGCTGACCTATAGTCACCAAGTTATACCACAGAAATAGTTGAGAGCATGCTGCCCCATCAGAAGGGAGGGCAAATGTCTTGGGCCTATTCTCCCCACATCGAGGAGATTGTGCATGTTTTCAGGTTATGGTAAAGCTCTTCAAGAATGCTTCTAAAAACTATGGCAAATGTATTTTCAATTCAAATGTACCTTCATATTACCAGCACTTTAAATTGTCATTTATCAGAAAAGTCTCTTTTCTTATTTTTCCTACTTTTTTTTTCTCTTTTTTTTTTAACTTGAAGAATGTGACACACTGAAGAAATCTTGGAAAACAAAGAAACAAACACACACAAAAATGAATTTCATTTGCACTAAAATGGAGAATGAAGATAATGGGTTCAGTTCTTAATCTAGCTAAGTCTCTGTTACTGTAACATGGCAGTCACATCCAACTCACTGGGGCTTTATAAGGATCAAATAAGAAATAAGAAATAATTTGAATATGAAAATGTTCCATAAGATTCAAGGACCTGCACAATTACAAAAGCTAGAAAAGCTTAGCAGTCCCTAGTCTTTTTTTTTTTTTTTTTTTTTTAATTGCCCTTGGCACACTTATAAGAATCTGAACACAGGGCTGGCTCAATAATAGAAAATAATTGGAAATGGGGGTAATCAGACTAACCTCCCTGAGAAGACCACCCCAATAAAGAAAGGCATCTTAATAGTATCTACTTAAGCTTTGTAGTCCTGCACTAGCTAGTGGCTAGTCTGCAGCATAAGTATTGTTATCAGGACTGAAGAAAAACAGAGCTCAGTAAGAATTAGTACAGACAAACAGGTTCAAGAACCACAATCCTAAAGGTCAATGAAATGGACAAGATGTCTAGAAGCAGTTTATCTGTAGAGGCTAGCGACTCCGTAGAACCGGAAGAAACATGGTAACAGGAAAGGAGCATTTTGATTGACAGCCCATCTCACCTTACAGTCCTTATGAAATGACAAAGAGAGTCAGTGTCTCTAACACACATTCATTTTCTTAAACAAATCCTCATCCTCCCCTTTACAACACAGCTTCTTTAACTGAAAGGAAATTGCTGAATCACACATTGCTCTGTTGTTTGTGAAACAATGATAGTCTTCACTGCCAGTGTCTAGTCCACTCCCTTTTTAAATCCATTTTGCCTGATCAAGCATAGCATTTTCTGCAGCCTTCTGAGTTGTTAAATGATTGTTTTAACTGCAAACACAAAGAAGAAATGTTTGAAGTGAAATGAACTATGAGTTAATCGGGAAAGACTTGAATGAATGTCAAAATAAGAGCTCACCTGTAGCAGGTTTTGAAAAAGAAGTCTATGTCTCTGATGAAGTCATAGGATAGGAAAAAAAAGTCTATGTTGATGGAGTAAAAAAACGGGCTTAACTCTTTTATTTTTATTGGTAAAAGTTTTAAAAAATTTACCAGAAGGCATTTGAAAAGTAAACACTATTTTATTTTATACCTAATAGAAAATATATATGCTATGATAGATATTTTAAAAATACAGAGAAGCAAAATGATAAAATCTAATAATCTTTAACAGCCTGCTTTCGGATGTAAAACACTGCTTACATTTTATCCTCTTGGCAGAAAAAAGATTTCCAACTTCTTCCCCTAGCAGTCTGACAAATGTATATTTCCATAGAGTAAAAATATTGTTTAAATTATTAAAAGTAAACACTAATTACCCTAGCATATAGGAACCACAGTTTAAAATTTTTAAATCAAATACTCAACTTCCTCTCCTCAGTCAACCAACATCTCTGGCTTTATATGACTTATGTGGCTAAAATAGAAATGCATTATTTTTGAAAACGTATTAAAATGGTAGGAGAGAACATAGCAAAACAAATAAGAAGTTTGGGGGCTTGATTCCTTTCTGAGAAAGAGCAAGAAGCTCTTTTTCAGAGAAATCATACCTAAATGACCCAGAGGGGTACTTCCTTTGGTCTGGGTGAACAGTTAGGTTGCCTTTGTTCTGTTTATATGGCTACCTAATTTTTGTGCTGATGGTTTAAATCCCAGCTTTTACTTAAAATGTTTTTATTTCCTTTTTCCTGTTTAAGAAATTCCTATAATTCTTTTAGTCTTAAGAGCCTATCCACATGCAACCTTGTTAGTTCCCAACTCTTCTTTCTTTTTTCCTTTTTTTTTTGAGTTGGAGTCTCACTCCGTCGCCCAGGCTGGAGTGCATTGGCCGCTCCCGGCCACCGCAGACGACCTGCTGGGCTCCGGCAATCCTTCTGCCTCAGCCTTCCGAGTAGCCGGAATTACAGGTGCGCGCTACCACGCCCGGCTGATTTTTTGATTTATTGTAGAGATGAGGTCTCGCCAAGTTGCCCGGGCGGGTCTCTAACCTAGGGGCTCAGGCAATCCACTCACCTCGGCCTCCCAAAGCGCGGGATTACAGGCTGAGCCACCGAGTTTGGCGTTAGTTCCCAATTCTTAATATTTCAGTTTGAGTTCAGTTGG